>JAWHQI010002980.1:10000-17898 GCA_033032865.1 Dactylorhiza incarnata | reverse complement strand
ATATATATACTATATATATTTATATATATACGTATATATATATGTATATATATTAAGTATACATATATATATTTATACATATATATACGTATATATATATGTATATATATGCAAATATATACATATATATTAAGTATATATATTAAGCTATATATAGATCATATATATATACATATAAATATATATATATATATATATATATATATATATATATATTATATATATACTTATATATATAAGTATATATATGTTATATATGTATATATGTATATATGTATATATATATACATATTTTTATACATATATACATATATATACATATTTATATATACATTATATACATATATATATACATATATATATATACATATATATATATATATATTTATACATATATACATATATATAGACAATATATATATACTTATATATATATATAAATATATATCTATATATACTAATTATATGTATATACTTATATGCATATATATATATATTTATACATATATACATATATATATACTTATATATATATATGCTTATAATATACTTATATATATACATATGTATATATACATATATATATTAGTATATATACATATTTATATAAATACATATATATATACATACATATATCTATATATATACATATATACTTATATATATATATGTATATATATATATGCTAATAATATACTTATATATATACATATGTATATATACATATATATATATATTAGTATATATACATATGTATATATATAAGTATATTATAAGCATATATATATACATATATATATATATAAGTATATATATGTATATATGTATAAATATATATATATATATATGCATATAAGTATATACATATAATTAGTATATATAGATATATATTTATATATATATAAGTATATATATATTGTATATATATATGTATATATGTATAATATATATATATATATGTATATAAGTATATATATATGTTATATATATATATGTATATATAAATATGTATATATATGTATATATGTATAAAAATATGTATATATATATGTATATATGTAATATTAAGTTTATATATATATATACATATATATATAAGTATATATATATATATTTATATATATACGTATATATATATAAATATATATATATACTTAATATATATATACATATATATACATATATATATGTATATATATATGTATATATATATCTATATATATATATCTATATATATATATATGTATATATATATGTATATATATATATGTATATATATATGTATATATGTATATATGTATATATATATGTATATATATTACGTATATATATACAAATATATATATATACATATATATACTTATACTATATATATAAGTATATAGGTATATATAAATATATATGTATATATATGTATAAATAAGTATATATATATATAGTATATATATATATGTATATATATGTATATTATGTATATATATATATCTATATTCAGTATATATAAGTATATATATATTAAGTATATATATACATATATATACGTATATATATGTATAATGTATATATATATACTTAATATGTATATATATCGATACATATGTATATATAAATATATATAGTATAAGTATATATATAATTATATACATATATACATATATATATTTATACATATATACATATATATATACATATATATACTTATATATATAGTATATGTACATATATATGCTTATAATATACTTATATATATATATACTAATATATATATATATACTTATATATAATTAATATATATATATATACATATATATATCCTAATATAATATATATACTTATATATAATTAATATATATATATATACATATATATACATTTATACATATATTTATACATCTATACATATATACATATATTTATATATTTATATATATATACATATATACATATATAATTATATTATATATACTATAGACATATATATATATACTTATATACATATGTATCTATATACATATATTTATATATATATACATATATTATACATATAAAATATAAGTATATATATATATATTTATATGTATATATATGTATATATATTATATAATATATGTTATATATATACATATATGATATATATAATATATATATAATATGTATAATATATGGTATAAATATATATATATATGGCATATAAGTATATACATATATATATAGGTATAATATAATATAAATATATATATATAAAGTATATATATATGTATATATTTATATCTATGTATATATACATATATTTATATATATATATAAATATAACATATATATATACATATATTTATGTATATACACATATATATATATTACATATATATATAATACTTATATATATGTATATATATTAAGTATATATATGTAAGTATATATATATGTATATACTTATATATATATATACTAATACTATATAAATATATAAGTATATAGGTATATATACATATATATGTATATATATGTATAAATATATATCTATATATATATTTATACATATATTTATACATATATATGTATATATACCTATATACTTATATATATAGTATAAGTATATATATATAAGTTTATATAAATATGTATATATATATACTTCATATAAATATATATATATACATATATATACATATATAACATATATATTTTAATTATATATATTAAGTATATATATATCTATATATATACATATATATATAAGTATATAGGTATATATACATATATATGTATATATAATGTATAAATATATATCTAGATATATATGTATATATATATGTATACAGATATATATTTACTTATATATATATATATATATACTTATTTATACATATATATATACATATATATTTATATATACCTATATACTTATATATATATAGTATAAGTATATATATGTATATATATACATATATGTATAGGTATATATATATGTATATATGTATAATATATATATATATATATGCATATAAGTATATACATATAATTAGTATATATCGATATATATTATATAAGTATATATATATTTATATGTATATATATATGTATATATATATTTAAATATATGTATATATATATACATATATATATAAGTATATATATTATATACTTATATATATATTTATATGTATATATATATGTATATATATAGATATATATATACTTAATATATATATATATGTATATATATATACAAATATATTATATATACATATATATATATATATATATTTATACATATATATATACATATATATGTATATATACATATATAATTATAAATATATATATAGTATAAGTATATATACAAGTATATATATGTATATGTATATATATATAAGTATATATATAAATTATATATATATATAAGTATATATATATTGTATATATATATATATGTATATAAGTATATATATGTATGTATATATATATAAATATATATATATATAAGTATATATGTATATAATATATCTATATCATTGATATATATATATGCATATAAGTATATACATATAAGTCGTATATCATAGATAATAATTTATATATATATAAGTATATCTATTGTATACTATCTATGTATATGTATATATACTGCTTATATACGTCATATTAAGTTTATATATATGATAATATAGACAATATATATATAGTATCTATATATACATATATAGATTATAATCTTAAGTATATATATAATAATCTATATAATATACATATATAGTATCTATAAGTATTAGTATATACATACTTATTAATATAGTATCATATTACATATACTTTATATATTATAGATATATACATATATCTATAGACATTATAAATTATCATATATGATATATATACTTTATATAAATATATATCTATATATACTAATTATATGTATATACTTATATGCATATATATATATATATATTTATACATATATACATATATATATACTTATATATATATATGTATATATATATGCTTATAATATACTTATATATATACATATGTATATATACTAATATATATAATATGTATATATACATATGTATATATATAAGTATATTATAAGCATATATATATACATATATATATATAAGTATATATGTATAAATATATATATATATATATATTATAAATATATATATATGTATATATATAATATATATATATATATAAGTATATATATATTTGTATATATATATATATGTATATAAGTATATATATATATGTATATATATAAATATATATATAAGTATATATGTATATAAAAGTTTAGTATCCTTGCATATAAAAGTTTAGTATCGCTAGCAAGATTATGATAGAAATCAGCTACATAATTGAGAGCTCCAAGAAAACGTTATAGTTGCTTGGTATCCGTAATTATATCTGGAAATTTGGAAGCAAATTCAATGCTTCTTTGAATGGGGGTGATTGTGTTATTAACAATCATATGTCCCAAAAATCTTATTTCTGTTTGGAACAGTTTAATCTTTGGCGCGGAGATTACTAGCCCATTTTTGGTGACCAAATGTTGGAACACACGAAGATGTTTAAAATGGTCGTCAATTGTGGAAGAGAATATTAAGATATCATCAATATATGATAAGATAAATTCAGAATAAGGTATGAAAATATCATTCATGATGTGTTGGAATTCCGAAGGCGCATTTTTCAGACCAAATGGCAGAACATTCCATTCATAATGGCCGAAAGGGACGGTGAACGCCGTCTTATATTTATCCTGTTCGGCGATTTGAATTTGCCAATAGCCGGATTTAAGAATCAAATTTGGAAAAAATATTAGCTGTGACGGTGCGATTTTAATAAATCGCGTTTATTTGGAATTGGATATCTAATCCATTTGAGTACCTTATTTAAAGGTTTATAATTGATTACTAAGCGAGGAACTCCTCGTTCTTTTTCGGCATTATTCATGACATAGAATGCCGTGCAACTCCATGGGGAGTAGGACTGTCGAATGAGTCCTTTTTGTAAGAGGTCTTGTATTTCTTGTTTACAAGTCTCCAAGTAATGGTGATTCATTTGACAGGGTCGTGCCCGTGTCGGGATTTGGGTGTCCGTAAACCCATCTTCATAGGGTAGGGACACAATATGTTGTCTTCGGTCCCAGAAAGCGTTGGGAAGATGATTACATTTGTGGAGTTTTAAATTAGTTTCAAATTGCTGAATTTAGGTTTGAAGTGGAATTGCTTAAGTTGCTCTGAAATATTTAAATGTGATATTTCGAGTTTTAAGAAATTGATTTGATTTTCTTTTAAGTTAACTTCTTAATATGATTTAAGATTTTGATTAGAGGATCTGAGATGAATTCAAAACAAATTGTTTTGTTTTTATATGTTGTACTAATTCCTTTTTATTAATTTCTTAAATGGGCATAAGCCTTTCAAGAAACGGTGTACCTAAAATTAGGTGTTGGGAAATTTCTTTTACCACGATTAGATGTAAAGGAATAACAACATCCTCTTTACAAATATTTGCATCCGTAATTTTATACGGAGTCATTAATGCTCGATTATTGGCGGCATTAAGAGTCTGTGTTGTTCGTTCACAATATTTTATTAGAACGATCCCTGCCTTGACACAATTTAAATCCGCGCCACTATCAACAAGGGCAATTAAGTTGGGGATATAATGCTCATTATTGATGAGCAGATTAACTTGGACATACCATTTTTTGGGTAATAATTAAATCTATTTTTGAAATTGTGTCTGCTCTTCTTGGACCTCGGTGGGTTCAAGTCGTGCTGAAGATGACTCAGGGCGTCCTTCTTCAGGAAGCAAAAGTGCTTGTGTTATTTGTTCTAAATTACCAAGACGTATTTGCGTCATGGAGTCCTGTTGTTTTAGACTTTTAATTTCTTCTTTTAACACTTTGATTTCGTGTCGCAAGTCCGCAATGGATGCGGGCTTTCTTCTTGTGTCGAATATCGGCGTAGGATGTCGCTCATATTATAAGATTCGTGAGAGCGAGGTGTTGGGCGAGTATGGAGTAATCCTGGAGTGGGTTCAGAAAGAAATTCAAGCAGTTTATTTTGTAAATTGGGTTCCATTGGAACTTGTAGTAATATTCGTATTATTTCTTTTCGATCAGTTGTTGAAAGAACATTGATCGATAACCCATTCATGGTGATAATGGCTTTATAATAAGCAGCATCATGTGAAGTACATTTTGAACAATCACAATCGCTTCCACACTCATCACTAGAAGCAACGGATTGGTTGTCCTCCGATGAATCGGATGACTGGTCATCATCGGAATTGAGGAGTATTTTGTAAAGTGTTCGTTTGAGACCTTCGTCCTCAATTTCGTCTAATTTCCTTTTAGTATAACAACGATTGGCATAATGGCCAGTCTTGACACATTTGTAGCATTTAATCTCTTATGAGATGCTTTACGCTTGCGCAATAATTCATGTCCTCGCTTGCGACGATGTCTTATTAGATCTTCATCTTGTAAATTTTTTTTCTTTTTTTTCGTTTATGCGAATGATAGTTTTTCGCATACGTTTTAGTTGCCTTTTTCATTTGTTCTTGTTCCGGTAATTTGGGAACATTAATAGCGAATTGGCGACAGAATTTGCCTAATTGACTACGCTCTGTTAAGCGTTGTGTTTTTAATTGAGGTTTTAATTTTAAATCATTACAGAGAGCTAATCCCTCTTTGACACATGTATTAATTAATGTGCCATAGGTATATTGTTCGTATGGAATAGAACCATTATTTGTTTCTGTAATGTCTGTCGAACACGTTCGGCAAATAGATTTGGTAATCCATCAATAAATTTGGATTTCCAATGAGCCTGTTCAGGGTCATTGAGGAAAAAATACATGATTTAGGAAGGTATCCTTATACCATCGAAAATGTGTAAGTGTGGGACATCGTAAATTCTAGAGCAGGGTTCGTGTTCTCTCTCCCTGGTCACTAATGCCACCAGTGAAATGCTGAATAATGGTCAAGATTAAGGTGTAAAGGGCATCTGACCGTTCGACAACATTTTCAATTTTAATAGCGGTAAGGATTTCCGCTTTGCGTTGATCTGTGAGATAATTATCCCACCAACCGCGAAGAATGCCAGTAAAGCCATTAGTGATAAACATGGTAATTTGTTGATCAGAGTTACCACTGGCTCGAGCTACATTGGCATACATGATCATGCGATGCATGTGATCATGAATCTGTTTATCAGATAAGCCATCAATATTCCATTCATAGATGGAACCACTACTATAATTGTTCTGAATAATCGAGTCATTTTCTTCATAAAGAAGGTCGACTGGTGATGGCCGTTTATAGTAGTATTTGAGGAGATTAGGTTCCTCATATTTGACCGTATTGACCTGTGTCGACGGGGATATGTCTGCAAAGGCTTGTTCAATGTGGAGAGGATTTAATGATTCATCATCAGATGATGATGGCTCACAAGGCGCCGTGCTAGTGCATGGTGCTGTTTGGTTAGTGCATGGTGCTGTGGGGGTAAGGGATTTCCCTGCCCGTTTAGCCAGCATATTGAGTTTATGCTGTCGAAATTGGTCAATTAGTTCCTTAAGATCTTCTTTAGTAACTTCATTTGGGGCTTTTAATTTATAACCCGAGACCTCAATGGGTGGTTTAATTGCAATATGTTTATATTGCGGGTTGTAGATGTAGCCGCAGGAAGTACATTGTGTTTAAGCGTATTAATTTGACGCTTAATTCTTGAACTGCAGTTTCGATACGAATTAATTGTTGACCCATGATGCCAACAACAAGATTTGTATAATTATTTTGGGCAATTAATTTTGTAATTGCGAATTGTCTAATCTTCAGTGTGAATTCGTTTAATGAAGGCAGACGCTTCGCTCATATCTGCTGG
>JAWHQI010002980.1:0-5000 GCA_033032865.1 Dactylorhiza incarnata | reverse complement strand
GGTGAACGCCGTCTTATATTTATCCTGTTCGGCGATTTGAATTTGCCAATAGCCGGATTTAAGATCAAATTGGGAAAAAAATATTAGCTGTGACGGTGCGATTTAATAAATCGCGTTTATTTGGAATTGGATATCTAATCCATTTGAGTACCTTATTTAAAGGTTTATAATTGATTACTAAGCGAGGAACTCCTCGTGCTTTTTCGGCATTATTCATGACATAGAATGCCGTGCAACTCCATGGGGAGTAGGACTGTCGAATGAGTCCTTTTTGTAAGAGGTCTTGTATTTCTTGTTTACAAGTCTCCAAGTAATGGTGATTCATTTGACAGGGTCGTGCCCGTGTCGGGATTTGGGTGTCCCGTAAACCCATCTTCATAGGGTAGGGATACAATATGTTTGTTTTCGGTCCCAGAAAGCGTTGGGAAGATGATTACATTTGTGGAGTTTTAAATTAGTTTCAAATTGCTGAATTTTGGTTTGAAGTGGAATTGCTTTAAGTTGCTCTGAAATATTTAAATGTGATATTTCGAGTTTTAAGAAATTGATTTGATTTTCTTTTAAGTTAACTTCTTTAATATGATTTAAGATTTTGATTAGAGGATCTGAGATGAATTCAAAACAAATTGTTTTGTTTTTATATGTTGTACTAATTCCTTTTTTATTAATTTCTTAAATGGGCATAAGCCTTTCAAGAAACGGTGTACCTAAAATTAGGTGTTGGGAAATTTCTTTTACCACGATTAGATGTAAAGGAATAACAACATCCTCTTTACAAATATGTGCATCCGTAATTTTATACGGAGTCGTTAATGCTCGATTATTGGCGGCATTAAGAGTCTGTGTTGTTCGTTCACAATATTTTATTGGAACGATCCCTGCCTTGACACAATTTAAATCCGCGCCACTATCAACAAGGGCAATTAAGTTGGGGATATAATGCTCATTATTGATGAGCAGATTAACTTGGACATACCATTTTTGGGTAATAATTAAATCTATTTTTGAAAATTGTGTCTGCTCTTCTTGGACCTCGGTGGGTTCAAGTCGTGCTGAAGATGACTCAGGGCGTCCTTCTTCAGGAAGCAAAAGTGCTTGTGTTATTTGTTCTAAATTACCAAGACGTATTTGCGTCATGGAGTCCCTGTTGTTTTTAGACTTTTAATTTCTTCTTTTAACACTTTGATTTCGTGTCGCAAGTCCGCAATGGATGCGGGCTTTTCTTCTTGTGTCGAATATCGGCGTAGGATGTCGCTCATATTATAAGATTCGTGAGAGCGAGGTGTTGGGCGAGTATGGAGTAATCCTGGAGTGGGTTCAGAAAGAAATTCAAGCAGTTTATTTTGTAAATTGGGTTCCATTGGAACTTGTAGTAATATTCGTATTATTTCTTTTCGATCAGTTGTTGAAAAGAACATTGATCGATAACCCATTCATGGTGATAATGGCTTATAATAAGCAGCATCATTTGAAGTACATTTTGAACAATCACAATCTCTTCCACACTCGTCACTAGAAGCAACGGATTGGTTGTCCTCCGATGAATCGGATGACTGGTCATCATCGGAATTGAGGAGTATTTTGTAAAGTGTTCGTTTGAGACCTTCGTCCTCAATTTCGTCTAATTTCCTTTTAGTATAACAACGATTGGCATAATGGCCAGTCCTTGACACATTTGTAGCATTTAATCTCTTTATGAGATGCTTTACGCTTGCGCAATAATTCATGTCCTCGCTTGCGACGATGTCTTATTAGATCTTCATCTTGTAAATTTTTTTTCTTTTTTTTCGTTTATGCGAATGATAGTTTTTCGCATACGTTTTAGTTGCCTTTTTCATTTGTTCTTGTTCCGGTAATTTGGGAACATTAATAGCGAATTGGCGACAGAATTTGCCTAATTGACTACCGCTCTGTTAAGCGTTGTGTTTTAATTGATGTTTTAATTTTAAATCATTACAGAGAGCTAATCCCTCTTTGACACATGTATTAATTAATGTGCCATAGGTATATTGGTTCGTATGGAATAGAACCATTATTTTGTTTCTGTAATGTCTGTCGAACACGTTCGGCAAATAGATTTGGTAATCCATCAATTAAATTTGGATTCCAATGAGCCTGTTCAGGGTCATTGAGGAAAAATACACGATTTAGGAAGGTATCCTTATACCATCGAAAATGTGTAAGTGTGGGACATCGTAAATTCTAGAGCAGGGTTCGTGTTCTCTCTCCCTGGTCACTAATGCCACCAGTGAAATGCTGAATAATGGTCAAGATTAAGGTGTAAAGGGCATCTGACCGTTCGACAACATTTTCGATTTTAATAGCGGTAAGGATTTCCGCTTTGCGTTGATCTGTGAGATAATTATCCCACCAACCGCGAAGAATGCCAGTAAAGCCATTAGTGATAAACATGGTAATTTGTTGATCAGAGTTACCACTGGCTCGAGCTACATTGGCATACATGATCATGCGATGCATGTGATCATGAATCTGTTTATCAGATAAGCCATCAATATTCCATTCATAGATGGAACCACTACTATAATTGTTCTGAATAATCGAGTCATTTTCTTCATAAAGAAGGTCGACTGGTGATGGCCGTTTATAGTAGTATTTGAGGAGATTAGGTTCCTCATATTTGACCGTATTGACCTGTGTCGACGGGGATATGTCTGCAAAGGCTTGTTCAATGTGGAGAGGATTTAATGATTCATCATCAGATGATGATGGCTCACAAGGCGCCGTGCTAGTGCATGGTGCTGTTTGGTTAGTGCATGGTGCTGTGGGGGTAAGGGATTTCCCTGCCCGTTTAGCCAGCATATTGAGTTTATGCTGTCGAAATTGGTCAATTAGTTCCTTAAGATCTTCTTTAGTAACTTCATTTGGGGCTTTTAATTTATAACCCGAGACCTCAATGGGTGGTTTAATTGCAATATGTTTATATTGCGGGGTTGTAGATGTAGCCGCAGGAAGTACATTGTGTTTAAGCGTATTTAATTTGGCGCTTAATTCTTGAACTGCAGTTTCGATACGAATTAATTGTTGACCCATGATGCCAACAACAAGATTTGTATAATTATTTTGGGCAATTAATTTTTGTAATTTGCGAATTGTCTGATCTTCAGTGTGAATTCGTTTAATGAAGGCAGACGCTTCGCTCATATCTGCTGGGTTTCCTAAGCGTAACCCTTCAGACGGTGGATACAACGCAGTGACTTTAGCACCACGAATTGTCGTCCATTCTTTTAATTGGTCTTCAAGTAAATTTACTTGTTGTATTTCAGTATTAATAGAGAATTCTAAGAACCATTCATGAAAAATTTAATTTTTTGAGTTTTATTGAAATCATCGTACCACTCATATTTATGAAGCACACGATTTATTAATTTGGGATATTTTGCAAGATACCATTCCTGAAAATCAGGAAAATTTTCGATATAAAATCTCTATTAAAGATTTTAAAAGGTGAGGGTTATTATCTAAATTCATGAAAGATGAAAAGACATTTCCGACATTGTCGGTTCTTCATCTACATGGGATGAGTTTTTAGGTTTGTAAATGGGATGTGGAATTGTATTAGTAATTTTGACCGCTATGAACATCATTTTGTTCAATTGGGTCGGTCATATTTGTTGTATCCGAGAATCGATCGGACATTCGTCGTGAATTCGACATAGAAAGTCGAGCTGTGATTTGAGGTGTGAAGCGAACCTCAACATCACCATTGGGCGCCTGGATAATCTGATCGATGTCCGTATCTCATGATTATTTGCGGAGGCACCGCGTTAGTTAAGATCCATTCTTGAGGAAATTGGATCTCGTCCCAATTAATGATACGATTAGTTGTCACTTTGGATGTAAGCAGATTTGTTTCGACCAAAGTGGTTTTACCCGATTTTGTCAGGTGTTTAGCCCTAGGGGCTAACGTATTAAGTACCTTAAAATGGACACGATAGATGATGGCTATCAGTTTCAGATCCTGGAAGGAAATTGTAACCAAATGTTTTAAGATTTAATGTTATGGCGTCTAACAGATTAATATCTGTAAGAGACAGACTCAGATTTGGGTAGACATTAAAATAGACTGGGCCATGACAGAGACTCGTCTGCATAACACCCATGAGGGATTTTGCCCAATCTAAACAGCGCCCATCACGTAGGGAGGTGATGAGTGAAGCATTTAATCCTTGAAGGGTTAAAGGTTTTAATGCTATTTGTATTAAGCCAATAAGAAGAAAATTATATTTTTCTTTATATGGCGCTATATCATCTTCCGATAATAACTTTATTGTTTGTTCATTATTATTAACTTGCATGGTTCGCTCCATGCTTTTAATGGCGATGGAAGATCAGAAATCAAATGTCCCGAGCTGATATATTTCCTTTGGTTGAACTTTAGGAATTGTCCATTTGTTCAACGCTTCGAGTTCAGTGGGGAACTCGTATAGATTGGCATTTTTTAACGCTTGTTTACCCGTATTACGGATAGATTTATTATGACCAATACGATTGGTGAGTTGGTGACTCATTGTATGAGATCCTTCTTACTAATGTTCATTTCTGTAGATTGTTATTGATGCTTTAGTGTGCTGGATGATAGATTTCTTCATAAGTTTCTGATAGTAAAAAGGTTGCACGGCTGTCAACGATTTACGACTAAACAGACCCTCCCGGCCCTAAATGTTACGCGACTTGGATGCCGTCCCACAACACATACAACACATCAAAAAAGTAGAAGAAAGCCATTAGGAAGCATACGAAAGCAGCATAATAAGACTACAGAGAGAACATAGTAAGAAAGAACTGACCTACTCGCGAGTCATTCCCTCTGTATATATATGATGTATATATATACAAATATATATATATATATACATATATAACATATATATATATATTTATACATATATATATATATACATATATATGTATATATACCTATATAATTATAAATATATATATAGTATAAGTATATATACAAGTATATATATGTATATGTA
>JAWHQI010002979.1:0-17942 GCA_033032865.1 Dactylorhiza incarnata | reverse complement strand
ACTGCTGGTGGCTTGAGGAGACGCGTTGTGGCAGGCAGCAGGCAGGCAGCAGGCAGGCAGCAGGCAGGCAGCAGGCAGGCAGCAGGCAGGCAGGCAGCAGGCAGGCCGGAAACTACTCCGAGCTAACGCGCCGGCGTGGCGTGGCGTGGCGTGGCGTGGCGTGGCTGTGGCCGTGTTTGGGGGTTTGCTGAAGGCATCGTTAGGCCCGGTTAGGTATGATTAGGTTAGTCCAGGCCGGGGTGCCTGCAGTCGTCTCCCCCAGAGCGCCCCGCCGGGCCCCCCACCGCGCCCCACCCCGTCCCACCGCGCCCCACCCCGCCCCACCCCGCCTTACCGCACCCCACCCCGCCCCACCTCGCGCTGGTCGTGGTCCAAGGGCTGGCCTGGGCAGACGTGAACCTATTTATAATTTTTGACGGCGTCGGGATTCGACTCGTCCTAGCCGGCCTAAGCGGGCAGTGAGAATCGGGTGAAGAACCTCCGCGACGGCCATCATCACCTCGGTCTTTCGCACCACATGCACCGCGACGAGCACCGCGACGAGCACCGCGACGAGCACCGCGACGAGCACCGTGACTCTCATTGCGTAACGACAGCAACTCGACTCTCGAAACAGCCTCAACGGGCGCGCGTCCAAGGACGGCAAAAATACGAGCTAACGAGTTATCAAGCAAATTGAGGGAGAACTTTCTTGAGTTAGTACCGTTTTGTGACTATTGTCTCTTGATAATCGTTAAAAATCGGAAGATTATTTATTGTGTTTAATTTAAAAAAAAAATCTTTGTGTTATAAAAGTCTCTTTTTCTTAAATTCATCATGGGACTTTTTTCGCGCCCCCTTACACAGAAGACACGACTGCTGCCTTCTCTCTCCCACTCTTGTCGGGACGTCGGGACGTCGGGACTCGGGACCCGAGGTGGCGACTCTTCCCAATGGCAGTGCCGAGGCCGAGGCGGCCGAGGTCGAGGCGGCCGAGGTCGAGGCGGCCGAGGTCGAGGCGGCCGAGGCCTAGGCGGTGCCGAGGCCTTGACTTAAAAGCGTCCTTAAGGCAACAACCGTTCCCTGTGGACCCAAGCAGATTCCGAATCAGCGCGGAAGCACGTTGCAATTGCGATTGCGATTCAAGTCCTGCTTCCCCGGGGTGGCCGTGCCCGTGGCCCTGCTGGGCACGTTGCCCTGTTCTGGCGTTTTGGGTGACTTTACTCCAATATTAGCCGCATTTAGATGATTTTCTTTTGACCAATAAGAAGTTTCAACTGATTGGTTGAGAATGACTGCATCCGCTACCTGTGCAGAAAACAGAAACAAGCAGATTGGCACGCCGCCACGCCCCCCCCCCCCCCCCCTCATTAGGAACTAGCCCAATGCGGCACGCGACAGAGAGAGGGAGAGAGAGAGAGCTGAGAGAGAGAGAGAGAGAGAGGCGCGACTTATTGGCTGCGCCTCGGGCAAGAGTCGTTCCCTCGCGAAAAAAGGCGAACTTTTATTGTCAGACTCGATTGAATGAGGCGAATCAAGCGAGCCAGCCCAGCTAGCAGCCACTGTAAAGAAATCGGGAGTAATTATTCGCATTTGCGTATAATTTAGGCAACGCTTGGTCTCTGTCCAAGATCGGGGAATTCCCTCAACCTTGGTGGAGCAAAAACCCACTGTACATGACTTCAAAAATTTATCAATCCATGGCGGAGTAGACTTGCGAAAATATGTTCGGTCCGAAGGACGCGTCTTGCTTATCAGCGTCGCTACTCCACGCTGCGTGTCTACCCGCGGAGGGGCGCGGCGGGAGGGGGTAGCGCCGCGTCGCTACCCCGCGCTGGTCCCGCGTGGAGACTCCAGGCGCGGGCATTCCCCTTGAGTGAACCGCGCAGATACCCGCGCCAGCCCGGGACGAAAGGCGGCCAAAGGCAAGTAAAGGCCAGCAAAGGCGCCAAAGGCCATTCAGTGGGCTTTTCTTCACCCTGCCCCGCCCCCGCCCCGCCCCCGCGCCGCCCCGCCCGCCCGGGCTGGTCCGGCAAAGGGAGCCGTAAATCCGCAATGGACGTCGGGATCGGGATGAGCTGACCGTCGAGGCGCCGGCTGGACGGCGTGCTCGCCTCGCCCCCGTGCTCGCCGTGGGGCTGCTGCGGCACGTGAACATGAACATGATAGGCTAGACCACAATTGATCCTATGCCGCTGTAGGCTCGTCCATGGGCGCTCGCGCCATGCAAAAAGTGACACGACCGTCCTTACTAAGCGGGACCCCTTCTGCCAGCGGGCCGGGCCGGGACGTATTCGCCAGCACAGCACGCGGCGATACAGTGTGGCCCACAGTGTGACCAGTCCTACGGACAGGCCTCACATGGGTGTGTTGTGTTGTGTTGTGTTGTGTTGTGTTGTGTTGACGGACGCACGGGGGCGGCCGTCCCGGACCGGCCCGCCAAATGGCCTACTTCACGCCGCGCGGCGGGGCGGCCTCTGGCGGCCCTCGGCCCCTCGGCCTCTGGAGGCCCTTGGCCTGGGGTTCCGGGAACACGATCCTCTTGTCCTTCCATGCTGGACACGCCCTTTGCAACATATGTCGTGGCGCCGCCGCCGGGGACGCGGCCCGGACGGCCTGGATGGCGAAGACGGGGAAGAATAAGATAAATGGCGGTGGAGGGCGAGAGCAGTGAGAGCGAGCGAGAGGGAGCGAGAGGGAGCGAGAGGGAGCGAGATGGGAGCGAGAGGGAGCGAGAGCGAGCGAGAGGGAGCGAGAGGGAGCGAGAGGGAGATGACGAGGACGGGGACGGGGAGACGGCGGCGAGAAGGACTCCCGGTGGTCACTGGTTGCTGTTGCTGGTGTGTTCCCGAGTCGGCCATCCCCGGGAAAAAAGTCGTACGCTAAGAACTGAGAGTTGTCGGGTCCTGCGTGGCGACACATGCACGGCTCTCTGCTTCGCGGTAATGGTGGAGAATGCGACCTGTCCTAAAGAAGGACTCCCAAGAAGAGGGAGTTCAGCACAGGTGGGCTGCTTTGCACTCTGGCCGGGTCCAAGTTTGTGACGGGACTCGCAGCTGCACTGCTGCAGGATATTTCGTTCTACACGTTGCAAGTGTAGATCCATACATTTCATGTGCTTTAAAGTGTAAGACAATGGGGTGGTGTACACTTGCAAGCGTACGACAAAATGTCTGTGGTATAACAGCGTATCTACTATGGGTTTTTTTCCATATGACATACGTTGTTACGACCGATGTCCGCAGATGTGTGCTACAAGTAAGTGTGTGCTAGCCCCACACTTGGATTAGCAGTGTAAATGCACACAAAACGGCCTAACTCGCCGCGGCTGCCGGCGGACGTATTAACGCGACGTAGTCCGACCCGTCGGGCTTCCGTCACCAGTAAAAAGCTGGCCAAATTCCTGGGCCGGGCCCGCCCCCTCTGCGGTCCGCCGGTCCGCCTCGCCTTGCGTCGTCAAACTTGCCCTGGACGCCCGCCCCGCCCCGCCCCGGCCCCACCGCGTCGCGACGACGACTGTCTTTGTCAAGATTTACGAGGTTGGCAACCATTTTGCCACCGGAAAAAACAAGCGCGACTGTTGTGAACACAGTGACGTGGTGCGGAAGGGTGCACGAAGGGACAGGGAGTGTGTTTCAGTTTCAGCCTAAGTAGGGTAGGCTTGGGCTGGCTGCTGGCTACACAGTGCGGGACGGGAGGACCTTCAAGTCCGAGAACTTGGAGTCCGATGTCACCAAATAGCCAAATCGACATGGGCGGTGTAGCAGTCAAAACCGATAAATCTGTAAATCGGTCATCGAGCATCCTAAAAGTTAGCTTTCACCCACACAGCAAATTCCTTTTCATACAAAATGTAAGCCATCGTTCTTTTCACAATTTTCATCTTTTTTGGCCAGTTAAAATTGTGTTGGGGGCCGTCCACTAATTACGTAAGGGTCTCGACGTCACGAAAACCCTGCTACGCGGCAAACCTTCGCACACACCTGCCGGGTTCTGGACGCATAGCAGGGTTTTCGTGACGTCAGACCCTTACGTAATTAGTGGACGACCCCTTGTTATTTGAACGAAAAATCATAATGATCGGCTATTGGACTGAAACCAAACTAGAAAATCCGCACGCGACCAACAATTTATTTTCGTGTGGGTGCTAAAATTGGTTGTCTTCGAAGAGTGGCTCACGTGCGCATCGGTTCACACCGATTTTTAAACTCGTAATTTTGTACGTGAAATCGGACAAATATATGCGTACTATTTTGTACGGATTCCTCGTGTGTCTAACAAAGTGTGCGGTGCGGTCTCGTGCAAATACGTTGAGCAGTGTAGTGCGGTTTGCGCGCTGATGCATGGCTGCGGGGCTGAGGGCCACTAATATGCTAATGCATCGGTACACCTTGCTCTGCCCTGCTCGCATGCCGCGGCGCCCCGCCTGCCTCGCGTGGCTCAAAATCGCGTTAGTCATTTCACACGGAACGAGCAAGCAGCCTCGTGAGGCGGGGCGGGGTGAGGCGGGGCGGGGCGGGGCGGGGCTGGCGGATGGGGCGGAGCAACGCGCAGCTTGCACCTAGCGCGGTCCATCTGTGTATCTGTTGCCGCCAGTCTCACGGCGGGCAGGGGCAGGGGCAGGCCTGCTGGCCCTCGGCCTGCTGGCCCTCGGCCTGCTGGCCCTCGGCCTGGCCGCTGCCAACTGTGGGGGTTCCAATCAACACACGCTCCGTCACACACGCACCACATCCGCCGTCACTGTTTGTGTTTTTGTCGTTCGACGAACACGACACACACGTCCAATGATTCATTACTGTGTTAGGTGCAACAGTAATTAGGGTTCGCATATATACTAATTGGACATTATATCGCTGCACATACCTACTCGAGACACTTTATGACGTTTAATGCGTTTCTCATTCTTTGTTTATTTTAAATAGACTTTCTTTTTTTTTAAACTCTCTGAAAGGCAATTTCCAAGCCATTGCGCACCGATGGAGGAGGACGCCAAAGCAGCCGCGTGGCGTCCGCTCTGTTTTTACCAGCCGGACCACACACACACACACACACACACTGACTAGATTTAGCGAAAGGGCTTGTCGCGCTTGCCTGCTCCAGTGGGCAGAGAGACGTGGGGTGCGGGGCGTGGCAGGGCGTGGCAGGGCGTGGCAGGGCGTGGCGGGGCGTGGCGGGCGGGCTGAACCTCAAAGTGGAGCCACGGCACTGCTTCGCTCAGCTCACACACCTCAACTCACCTACCCCCACACGGACTTTCACGGCCCAGTAGGGCCCAGAGCAAGGCTGGGAAGGCTGAAAGGCCCACGGCTTGCCAGGCTTAAGGGGCCCCAAGGGCCAAGGCCCCAAGGGCCAAGGCCCCAAGGGCCAAGGTAACAGACCGCCTCCAGTCATAGGTCTGGCGGGACGGGCACAGGGACGCGGTCCAGGTTATAGGTGGAATACCCTGCTTACCCAACCAACACACCCAACACACCAGGCATAAGGGTGCAGTCACAAAACGGTCAAATGACAGTCCGTGCGACCTGAAAATGAGTGTCAAACTGACTTGTTTTCTGTCACAATTTTGACCTTGGATAGTCTTAACTAAATTACGACGTGAGTCAGGCCCGCTGAGCGCATGAAGATGGTGAAGAAGATCACTATTCCGCATTGTTGCAATAACATTTGTATTATACAACAAATAGGTGGTGGTTATCGCAACTGAAATACAATAGCATGGGCCAGCAAAAGAGGGAAATCGAAATTAAGTTAACCTGTTATCGCCCGCCGTTTGAACTGAAGCAGCTTGACGCTTCCAAGGCTGGTCGAGGCTCCACCACTATCTGTCCGCACGGTGTTTCGCTTCTCGCCCCGCCCGCCCCGCCCCGCCCCACCCCGCGGCCCACGCTTTTGCTCGCTCGGCCTCGTGTGCATTTCGGCCGCCGTGTTCCGGGGGCCCGTTTTGGCCCGCGCGGCTCGGCCAACTGGTTTTAACGCGATCACTGATCAGAGGCTCGGCGCCCCCCCCCCCCCCCCCCCGCCCTGGACATGTAACTGCTTGGCCGCCCCTGGCAAGCTGCGGCGGTTTGGGCCGCGGATGGCCGCGGATGGGTCCAAGCCGAATGAATGGGTCTGGGTAGGCTGGCAGGCAGGGCACGGGCAGGTGAGCAACATAAAAGAGAGGCGCGCCACACACCGCGGGGGCCTTTGGCGCGGGGAGGAGGAGGGGGGATTGACAGGGCGAAAATAGATGCGGGGCCCGTTGGAAGTGAAGCGAGCCGCGGCGCTAAGGGCTCCGTAGTACCCGTGCTCATGGCGTGTTGTTGTTGTTGTTGCAGCTGGTGCAGCTGGTGGTGGGGGGGAGACCTGCCATGCTCCAAGGAGGACGCTGCGGCCCTGGCGGGCATCCAGCTGCGTCTGGAGGAGTCCTGGGGCCGCACAACCACCAAGGACACAGGGCCCATGTCACCCGTCGAGGCCAGCGCGCTCAGGACCATCTCCGAGGACAAGGTGGGTGAGCGGCGAGCAGTCCGGTGCGCCAAGGGTGGCGGGACTGGAGGCGACGCGACGCGACGCGACGCGATGGCGACGCGATGGCGACGGCCTTGAGCCTTGCGTCAGCTCAGGCTCGGGACGTTGACATGAGGGCCATGAGGCCGGCTCCACTTTACCCTGGTGGATGTGTCCGGCGGCCGAATCCATTTCGAGGCACGCCCCTGCCTTTGTCGCCAAAGCCTTATTGCCCGAGTGCGACAAAGACAGGGCATCAAAGGTCCGTCACGCCGCGGGTCGCGGGCGGGCCATGGGCTGCCGCGCCTGGCGCTTGGCCAGAAGGGCGCTCTGTCTCTCTCGCGCTCACCGCGCATTCCGTAGGGGTGAGAGAGAGAGAGAGAGAGAGAGAGAGAGAGAGAGAGAGACGGTGCGAGCCAGGGAGGGCGAGCAGGAAGGGTTGCCTGCCGGCCGGGCGGGCGGGCGGCTCGAAGCCGAAGCTCGCGCGTGTTTACGTGGAATCAATGTCCGGCAGTCCACTCCCCGGACGGAGCGCAGACATGGCAGAGATATCGAGTGGATTCGCGGACGGCACGGCGGCCCGCCTTTTTATAACTAACTGCCTTCCTTTTTCCGAGGGGATGGCAGTGAAGCAGTGAGGCGGCCCGAAACCTGACCCATACTGTGATACGGATGGGGGTACAGAGGAAGGGGAGGACGACAGCAAGTGAGAGGCTTCCCCCTCTAGTTTCAAGGGGCGCGGCCCTCCCCTCCCCTCCCCCTCCCCCTATCGGAAACGGGAGCAGAGACTGGAGTGGTTCTCCCGCTCTCGCCTTGCGGCCTCCACATCAACATCCACATCCACATCCCGCTGCTCGGATCGCCGACATTCCAATTATTGACGAGTCCGTATGAAGAAATTATCGCACCGGCCGCAGCAGCCGGACCCGGCCAGCAGGCTCATCGGTCTGTCTCTCTCGCACCCATACGGGACGCTCCATGAGTGCGAATGAGAGTGCGAGAGAGTAGAGAGAGAGATAGAGAGACATAGAGAGAGAGACGTCCTACTCGGAATCAGTCTGCAGACCAGGCTCGCCCTTTGCAACGATTCCGGACGGATGCCTGGTCGGGGCGATCGCTCCCTTTCAGAGAAGTGAAATCCGTAATGAGAGATTTTCCGATAGGTCGACTCGTTGGTGCGTCGGTCCGAATATATTTTCGGCCGCGAACACAGCCTTAATTTAAAAGATGATTTCACAAAATCATCGTCGTCTGCTAAACAAAAAAAAAAAAAAAAAAAAAACCTTGCACGCTGCCTTAAAATCTTTTTTACGATTAAACAAAAAAAATGAATAGCTGAACTGGTGGGATCGGTTCGCGCCATTCCTCGTCTTGTTTAGGAGTGGGGGAGTGCTAACAAGTTCGGGGTCGGGGGACGGCGGCAGGAGAGAGAGAGAGAGGGGGGGGACGGGTGCACCGGGCAGGCCGACGTGAGACGCGAGACGCGAGCAAGCAGTCGACGCGTCGTCGCATGTTCAAAATAGCAAAACAGGCGATCCTTTTATTGTGCCATTTTGGCCTGCCGATATTGAGATTGATAAAACAGCGCGGCCCCGGACACCCTCCTCCCCTCTCCCTCCACACTTCCAATATGCCCCGCACCCACCCCATCATGTGCCACCAACACACACACGTACTGTACTTCAATTTGTAGACGACACGATGCAAAAGCCCTCACGTCACGGCCGTGTCACACTCGTTAACGTGTTGGCAGTCCGGTGGCGGCGGGGGGCGGGGGCGGGGGCGGGGGCGGGGGCGGGCGCACGGCGGGAGGTGAGGGCCCCAGTCAGTCGCGGCCCCGCCATCGCCTCGCCTCGGCGCACCACGTCGGCACACGTTCGGCCCTCTGCCCCCGCGGCGCGCCGTCTTAGATCGAAACCTTAGCCAAATAGCCTCGGAAGGTCGGCGTCGGCGTCGGCGTCGGCGCTGACGGGACGGTCACGTCCGGGAGCCCTCCGTGGCGGTCGCCGCGCGGTCGCCGGTCCTCGTGACCGCCGCGTTGGTGGCGAGTCATGCCGTGTGAGTGACGGAGTCGGACAGAGTGCGAGTGCGAAAAGCAAGAGCGAGATGGATGACGCGGCGAAGGCACGCGTGCCCCTCGACGGCACGTTCGCATGCGTGTCGTGGTCATGCACAGCCGCCGCCACGCCGTCCTCATCGCCGAGGTGACCGCCAGGCCGAGGCCGAGGCCCAGGCCCAGGCCCATCCTGTGCGAAGATGGCGACTGCGGCAACGGCACCGCAAGTCACGGTGGGTTCCTGAGTCCGCGCCTCCTAGAAGCTAGAAGGAGGGGAGGGCACGACCGTTTGGTATGGATGGATGGATGGATGGATGGATGGATGGATGGATGGATGGATGGATGCACTGTATACTGTCTGTACGCCGTACATCGCCCGTTTTCTCGAAAAATATCGCCATTATCGATAACAAAATTATAAACTAAAAACCCAGACACCGGACTCGATCGTGACATGAAGAGTTATGGATTTCTTTCCGGTTTGTTCCAGGAGAGCTTCCTGCTGCCGGTGCCCGCCTTCTCCGGGGGAGCGCTGGCGCGCCCCGTCAGCCCGCTGGCCGAGGAGGCGGAGGGCGGCAGCGAGGAGGGCGAGACGGAGACCACGGCCAGCGCGGGCGCGGGCACGGGTACGGCCACCAGCGGCACAGTCGGCATGGGCTCGTGGCGACGCCCAGGCTCGCAGCCCCCCGGCGGCACCGCGTCCTCGTCCTCGTCGTCCGGGCTGCGCGGCAACACCTCCGCGTCGGGCGGCGCCTCCTCGGCCGCCACCTCCTCGGCCGCCGCCACCGGCGCCACCACGCCCAACCCCAAGACCCCATCTAGCCTGCTGCGGAAGTGCTACCCGTCCAGCTCGGCGCAGACGCCGTTCCTGCCGTCCAGCCGCCTGGAGGACTGCCTGCCGCCCTGCTACCATGGCGCCAAGAACATGCCCAAGCTCATAAGGGTGAGTGAGCGGCACAGCGAGACGTAACATCGTAGCAGTGCAGCAGCGTAGCAGTGTAGCATTGTCGCAGCGTAAAATGTAGCAGCGTAGCGACGCGCGCAGTCCGCCAAGCAGCGCCTTGTCCTTGTCCCCAGTGGGGCTCCCCCCCGCCGCCCCCGCCGCCCCCGCCATGTGCCGCCGGGCCCGGCCGGGCCGGGCCGGGCCAGGCCAGGGTGTCAGCGCACACACTGCATGCTCTGCCGCCCGGTTAAAGCAGGCTATGTTTCTTTAATGACCGTCATTTCGGCCGGCTGTGTACCCACGCCGAACTCCACCCCGACCACGCGCTGCCTCTCGGCGCCCCGCGGCCGGCAGGCAGGTAAGGCGGAGCCTGTTACGATGTTTGTGCACAAGGGCCGGCCGACCCCACCGGCCCGCGTTGTCCACTTGGCTGTGTGTTTTGCGGTCGCGCCCTGGCCTTCCCTCCCTCCTCCCCCCTCCCCCGCGCCGGCCCGCGCCCCAGCAGCCCTTGCCGCGTTAGGGGTGCTCCGCCAGGGTTCCGCTTCGATGACTGCCTCCGAAAAGGTTTAACTGCTGGTCGGGCAATGTGTACGAAGCTGGCTGGAGAGGAGAGGCGACTCAGCGACACACGCCGCCCCGCCCCGCCCCGCCCCACCCCGCCCCGGTCGCGTGCTGACACGCTGACACGCCTCAGTGAGCCGACACCGCGCCGCGGTCAGGCCGTGGACACGCCGCGGGGTGGGGCGGTGTGCGCCATCGCCGTCATCGCCACTGTCTTCCGAAGTGGATGCAGGCGACAAAGGAGCCTCTTCTCGGTTGGGGCGGCGGGGGGCGGGGCGTGGCCGGGGCGGGGCCGGGGCGGGGCCGGGGCGGGGCCGGGGCGGGGCCGGGGCGGGGGCCGGGGCGGGGCCGGGGCGGCCTGATGCGGTGCCGGGCCACCCGAACACGCGGCGTGGTTGTGGCGTTCCACAAACGTAGTGGCCCACCCTATGGCGGCACCAGCAGACTGATTCCGAAGATGCTTTCGTCGCTCTTTCTCTCTCGCACTCATGATGGGGCGTTCAGTAGGGATGCGAGAGAGACAGAGCGACGAAACTAACTATCCTTCGGGAGCAGCCTGCTGCACTGCGATGCCCTGCCGTTTAAATTTAGCGCGCTGCGGTGCGGCGGGGAGGGGAGGGGAGGGGAGGGGCAGCAGCCGTTATCCAGCCACGGGTTGGGTCCTCCACCACCACCAGGCCACCAGGCCCTCCCCTCCGCGCGCACTGCAATAGTACTGTCCTCTGTAGTGTGTACTGTATGCGCCATGCCCACCGGATCCCCTTCATATGTTTCGGGGCGCGGCTTATGGGGCACGGGGCACGGGGCACGGGCCCTGAAGCCAAAACCTGCTTTCATATGTCGTTCCGTCATGCATGGGAGTCGGGCGGGACGAGACGCGTTGGAAATGCGCAGGCCGCGCTACACTACGCTTACACACGCCTACACTACGCCTACGCTACGCCTACACTACGCTTACCCCTTCTATGACCGGGGCGGGGGGGGGGGGGGGGCTCGGCGGAGTGTAATGAGGATCTAATGTCCCTAGCTCTCAGCCACTTGGGGACTGCGCGAGCGAGTGTCTCCCCTCCGCCACCGCGCGCACTGCAGGCTGTCGCTCTGTCCTGCTTGCACTCATGGGGCGTTACGTAGAGGTGCGAGAGTGACAGAGCGACGAAGCACTGTTCGAAACGAGGGGGAAATCACTCGCGAAATAAGTCGTACACCCACAAGCGAAATAATTACGAAATGGTGTGAAATAACTCCGAAATAGTCGCGAAATGTGCGGTGGAATAGTCGCAAAATACCCCGAAATAGGGGCGAAATAATCCGAAATAGTCGCGAAATAACCGAAATAGCGCGAAATACCTCGTACGCTAAATTCTTGCGTGAATTCCCCCTCGGTTCGAAATGCGGCTACTGCGGCGTCACCACTCACTACTGGGCACAGCCGGCCTCGTTAGGTAAAGCAAAGTCCGCCCCGCCTCACTCCTCCCTTTCAAAAATTGTTTGCTCCACGCCCCGCCCCGCCCCGCCCAGCCCTGCTACCTGGCCTCCCCCCTTCCTTTGACGCTCATCCCTCCCCTATGGCGATTATGCACGGCTCGCTGCCCGAGGGAGAGCCCTGTGCCGTCCTGTGCCGCCCTCCCCGCCGCCGTGGAGCCGCCCGCCCCGCCCTGCCCCGCCTGCCCTCCCCGCCACGGACCAGCCCCCAGCCTAGCCCCCGGACCAGCCCCCAGCACGGAGCCTATAAATGGCCGAGCGGCCCCTGCTCAAAGGTTAGTCGACATTTGGGCCCGGTCAGGCAGCACGGGACAGCACAGGGCAGCACGCCTCCAGGGTTGCCCCAGCCTCCACGCGCGGCACGGTGGTTGAGCATGGCCGCGGCGAGCCAGGACGCCGCCGATGCCACCGCCGCCGCCGCCCTCTGAAGACGCGACCGTCGTGTAGCCGCCTCCGCCTTCACCGCCGGTACCCAGGGTTCGTATGCGTGCGGCCCGGCCCGGCCGCCACCGCGCTCCTCGCCGCCGTCATGTGCCGCCGCACCTCTAGCGACGCCGAGGCGGACGACGACGCGGAGGCGACGACGCCCGGTCCCGCGCCGCCCCCGCCACCGCCACCCCAGCAGCAGCCTGGCTCCGGCTCCGGCGGCAGCCCTGCGGCTTTGGCCCCCCTCGGCCCGTTGGGCACGCTGGGCCTGGGCCTGGGCCTGGGCCCCTTGGCTCGCAACTGGTGGTCCCTCAGTCGGCGCGTGGGCCTGAGCAGGAGCGGCCGCGCGCACCGCCTCGGCAGCAACGGGCTCGCCCTCGCCAGCGGGCTGCGCACGCCGTCCTCGACCAGCTGCGCCAGCTACCCCAGCTGCAGCAGCTGCAATCACCTGGAAGCGGACCCGTCCTCCGTGGCCACGGCCACGTCCATTGCCACGTCCATCGGCACGTCGGCGACCAGGAGGGGCACGCAGCGCGGGCAGCAGCGGCACGTCCACATCATCGTGGACGTGCTCAAGATATGACGTCACCGCGGTATGTACGTGGGTGGGAGCACTGCGACCCCGCGGGCCCTCTGCCGCTGCCGGGGCTCCTAGAGAGAAACGAGAGAAACGCGCCGTGGAGGGACGTCGGCCCAACGGGCTCAAGGGGCCGAACATTCGGCTCCAAGTCGTTTGATGTTTTGAAATCAATAATGCAGCGTGCTTAATTGGTGGTGGTCGTGGACCCCGTGGCCTCCGTGGCGACGTGGCGCGGCACGGGGCACGGGGCACGGGGACCCCGCTGCAGGCTGACTCCGCACACGGCTTTCGCCGCTCTGTCTCGTTCGCACTCATGGGGCGTTCCGTAGCGGTGGGAGAGAGAGGCAGCGTCGAGACGCTGTTCGGAATCAGTCTACTGCTACGTCCCTGCCCGAAACTGCCTGTGACATATTTTTCCTTGACGAGTCGGGAGTCGGGGCGAGGCGAGGCAGCCGCTGGCAGGCAGCTACGGCCTCTTAGCCGCCCGTCGCACGTAGCTCCACCGTGGCCGAGGGATGCGCCACTGCGCCGCGGCCCCGTGGGGCAACGTCCCCGCCCCACCCCGCCCCACCCCGCCCCGCCCCAGTCCTGCGCGATTTGACGCAAAGCTCAGCTTGGCTTGGCGCTTGGAAAGGTCAACGGCCTGCCCGGCCCGGCCCCGCCGCCCGACCCATGCGGATCGCGCCTATTCCCGGAGTCTCCCAGAGGGTTTCATGAGAAAGCCGAGAACCAAATTATGGTCAGCGCGCGCGCGACGCAGCGGCGGGGTCTGGCTGGGCTGGCTGCCCTATGGCGCAGCGCGGGGTCTGGGGGTCGCTGGTACTCGAAACCCGTGACCTTGCGCTCAGGCGCGCTCGGCCGCGCTCAGGGGTGGAAGAGAAGAAGTAGTGTTTGTGGCATTGGGCTTCGCGGGCCTTTAGGGGCTCAGGCTCAGGGGTCCGCGGTCCGCGCTGTGGGACGGGGCACCGCCTTCGAGGAGTCTGCGTCGCGTGAACGGCGCGCCGGACTGGCCCTGGGCCCTGGGGTTGACGCACCATTTCATTCTTTCTAGTTTCAGGGTTTGTTTATCAAAGTTCTCACCGATTGCGAGGAACATCGCTAAAACCGCCAAGTACGCGATCGGGAGGACACGGCCGGACACTCCGGAAAGGGGAACGGGAGGAAGGGAGCGAGGAAGGGAGCGAGGAAGGGAGGGAGGGGGATGATGCGATTTGCCGTCTCCGTCCCGCTCGTCGTGGCGTTTAAGTAGGTTTGGCGCCAGCGCTGACGCCGTCGCAGTCCGGCGGCAGGAATAGCGGGGACTTGGCTCGGCCCCGGAAGATTGTTCATTATCGCGTGATTGCGATGCGATGAGCCGCCCGGGCCACCCCGCCCCGCCCCGCCCCGCCTTGGTGATTACCATAGCACCTCGCCACCCCTGGCCTGCTGGCCTGCTGGCCTACCGCGCCGCTGGCTGGCTGTCACCAGAAGCCACTCTTCCCCCGGGGCTAGCCTCCAGGACGGCCTCCAGCACGGCCCCCAGCACGGCCTCCAGCACGGCCTCCAGCACGGCCCCCTGCACGGCCCCCTGCACGGCCTCCAGCACGGCCCCCTGCACGGCCCCAACACGGCCCCCAGCACGGCCCCCAGCACGGCCCCCAGCACGGCCTCCAGCACGGCCCCCACGGGGTGCCTATGCGGGGTGGGCCCGTGGGTCGTCAAGCAGAACGCACGAAAAGAAACAATGGCAGTGGAGCAACTTTTTGCATTGGCGAAAAGGCGGGGAGCACGTGATTGGAAGGGAGGCTGAAAGCAAGCGCTCCGCCGCTCTCTCTCTCTCTCTCTTCTCTCTCTCCTCTCTCTCTCTCTCTCTCTTCTCTTCTCTCTCTCTCTCTCTCTCTTTCTCTCTCTCTCTGTCTCTCTCTCTGTCTCTCTCTGTCTCTCTCTGTCTCTCTCTGTCTCCCTCTCTTTGCTGAAAGTGGCAAACAGTTTGGCGGTCTGAAGTGTGGAACTCGTCACCTTCGCGTCGGCCCGGCCTAGCCCGGCCGGCCGGCGGTAATCGCGTTACCTCCGTTGCCGTGATCGGCCTTCGCTGCTTCGCCTGACCGTCGACAGTGGCGCTCGCGCTGCTCCGCTGCTCCGCCGCGTCGTTACCGTGTTTGCGTCGAATGGAGTTTGGTTGGAATCTCGTTTGCTGCGCTGGCTGCTGGCTGGCTGGCTGCTGGCTGGCTGGCTGCTGGCTGGCTGGCTGCTGGCTGGCTGGCTGCTGGCTGGTGCTCATTTCGTTTCCCGGTCCACGCCGACCCGACACGGATTACCTCAATAATGAGATTGGCACACTGCTTCACGAGGTCGAAATAATGAAAGCTGCGCGAGCTGCGCCACCACGTGTCCGGGCAGCCCCGCCCTCCACGCGATGCACCACTTCACAGACACACACACACACACACACACACACACACACGCAAACACACGCAAACACACACACACAACCCACGCCGCGCCACGCCCAAGCCTGGCTACGGGACACTCATGCATATTGCATTTCCCGACGACACCCCCCCTTTTCTAGGCCCCCCGGTGACGTGGCGCGGGGATGTACAGGAAGATGGCACCGACCTTACCCACGTGGTAATGACTACACTGCGGAAAAGGAGGGTGGAGGGTTGACGGCGGCGGGGCGGGACGCGGAACGCGGAGATTTGATTTGAAT
This sequence comes from Dactylorhiza incarnata, assembly GCA_033032865.1. Classification (NCBI taxonomy): domain Eukaryota; kingdom Viridiplantae; phylum Streptophyta; class Magnoliopsida; order Asparagales; family Orchidaceae; genus Dactylorhiza; species Dactylorhiza incarnata. The sequence continues at coordinate 2,734 of JAWHQI010002979.1, read as the reverse complement.
TTTTACGACACTGAATACGTTTGCCCCATTTCGATTTTCGTAGCCCGGGCGCTGCTGCGAGGCCAGCGAGGCCAGCGAGGCCAGCGAGGCCAGCGAGGTCAGCGACACTCTGCCAACGGTTTGTTCTTGGGTTTGTTTCTCTTTCGAGGAGTGTTCTCCTCACCCGGCCTCCGCCCTGCTTTATCGGCAGGGATTTGTTTTGAGCCAGCCAGCGGCCAGCCAGCCGCCAGCCAGCCGCCAGCCAGCCGCCAGCCAGCCAGGCGAGCTGGCAGCAGGCCTCTGGCACCCCTTGGGGAAGAAGGAAGTATCGCACAGCCTCCCCTCCCCTCCCCTCGACCGGCCGCCCGCCCCTCCCCCCAGGGACTTGTTTTACTCCGGGAAAATGCATTGCAAATGTGGCGATTGAAATGCCGGACCGGTCCGCCTCGCCCGGGTCCGCCCCTTACAAAGCCGAGTCGCTCCACCAGTCCACCTGCAGCGGCGAGGGCCAAGGTGCGGCGGGGCGCGGCGGGGCGCGGCGGGGCGCGGCGTGGCGCGGCGGCGGGGTGAGCTCTCATACCCGCCGTCATCATCGTCGTCATGGTCGCGGCCCCCTTCGTTACCGTCCGCAACCCGCTGCTTCCTGGCCCCGGCCCCCACCCCCCTCAAAGGTCCTGCAAGGCCCTGCAGACACTGGCGCCCTGCCCTGCCGTGATGGCGACGCTGCTGTATTGGAATCTGGCCTGGCGGGGTGCGGACGGCGCGGACGGCGCGGACGGCGCGGACGGCTCGGCGGCCCTCCCGGCGCCATGCCGATATCGTACCTGATGCCGTCCGATGCCTCCCCCCTCCCCCCACCCCCTGATGCACATAGGGCGCGCGCTGAATGGGAACGGCGGCCAGCCGTTTTGTCATATTGCGGGCGCATGCCTTGGGTCCCGATGCAGCACGTTGCCGCTCCCCCCCCCCCTTCCCCTCCTTTGCGACGCACTGTCGTCGCAGACCCGCCGCGTCATTGCGCAGTGCCGGCAGTGTTCAGTGCGCGCAGCAGGCTGATTCCGAGCAGCGCGTCGTCCGGCTTCGTCGCTCTGTCTCTGTCGCACCCCAACGGGACTACTCATAAGTGCGAGAGAGACGGCGCGACGGAAGCAGTGTGCGGAATGAGTCGGCAGGGCGGGCTATCCGCACGAGATACATTCCCTGCCCCGCCTCACCCCGCCGCGCCCTATTTAATCCCCCTCCGGTTTGGGCTTGGGCGGGCCGAGCCAGCCTCCCCTCTCCGTCTGCGAGGTCGCCGTGGAGGTAGGCAGCCATGGGCAGCGCGTCGCCGGCGCGGCTGGCGGGTTGCCTACCCTCCTCTTGGCAGGCGCGCAGACGGGCCAAGGCCAAGGCCAGGCAGGAGAGCCGAGCCCCGAGCCCGAACCTCCCCTCTGGCCTCCCGGCGCGCAAGAAGAAAACCCCGAGGAGGAGGGACGCTCCGCGTGGACGCCGCCGCTGAGAGCGACTTTTCCGAATGATTAATTCGTTATTGCTGTCCCCCTCGGCGCGTCGTGCCTCGGCCTCGTCCTCGCCGCGTCAACCCTCGTCCCGGCCCGGCAGGCTTCAGTCCCGATGAACCACTTGTGGGGGCGGAGGGGCGGCGTTCGGGGACGCGTTCGGGGCGGCGTCCGGAACGGGGCTTCTTGACACGGCCGTTGGTCACGGCGATATATTCTAAGTTGTCAACGCGTGAGATCAATATAAAATGCGATCCATCACCCAATGATGCATGACGAGGGGGTGGGGGCCCTCTCTCTTCTCTCTCTCTCCTCTCTCTCTCCTCTCTCTCTCTTTCTCTCTCTCTCTCTCTTCCTCCCCCTCTCTCTTCCTCTCCCTCTCTCTCTCCCTCCGTCTCTCTCGGCCAAGGCGTGGGTGGCTTTGGCAGGCCGGGCCCGGCCCCGGGGCTCTACAAGACGACCGAGACGACGGCTCGAGTGGGGGACTGTTTTATTTGGCTCGGCGCCCCCGCTGCCCCCGCTGCCCCCGCCCAGAAACGCCCGGAAAAGTGCTTTCTCCAGGCGAACAGCGCGTTTTGGGGCGACAAGTGTTGTTTCATAGTCCGGAATAGCGGGCTGCGCGGGGCTACGCGGGGCTGCGCGGGGCTACGCGGGGCTGCGTGGGGCTGCGCGGGGCTGCGCGGGGCTGCAAGCTGATGTGTTTGTTGGCTACGGGGGAGCTGCTGAGAGCAACCAGCCGGGGGTGGGGTGGGCTCTGGCGGCTCTGGCCTCGCCGAGCAAGAGTGCCTCTCTGGACGTCACCGCAATACCTTTCTGTTTCAATTTCATTGCTTTCGTAGTAACCTGCTCGTGCGGCCTCTCCCCTGCTACTGCCTGCTCCCTCGCTTGCTCCGGGACAGATTCGGGAGTGCGGCCGGTGAGTGGCTATTGCGAGACGTGCCCCCCCCCCCCCCCCCGGGACAGGTTGCTCCGAGGGCAAGGGCTGACCCTCTTGTCGTGAAGGCGCACGGACCCGATCGGCCGTGCCGTGCCGTGGTGGGCCGTGCCGTGCCGTGCCGTGCCGTGCCGTGCCGTGCCGTGCCGTTGCCGTGCCGTGCCGTGCCGTGCCGTGCGACCCTTCGCCCCGCCGCCTCGATAGGGTGACGCTAATCCTTCTTGGCGGTGCCTTGGCCGGAAAAGTGGCGGAGAGGGGGGGGGGGCTGTCCCTCGGCTCACGGCACTGCCCCTATACCTGCTGCTTCCCTTTATGTCCACCCCGG
>JAWHQI010002978.1:0-17999 GCA_033032865.1 Dactylorhiza incarnata | reverse complement strand
TTGAACGCGTTGCGCGATCAGGAGATATTCACTGATTTCCATTATTTTTTTCCGGGCAAGTTTTCCGCACTTATGCGATTTTTTATTTCGAAAATCATTTTTTTGAGAATTGGTAGTGAACTTTGCAGGTATGCTCTGTTAATCCGCAGACTATACACATTTTGTAAGGCTTAGACTTCGATATGGACGCCAACGCTCTAATTTTTCTAACGTACTCTTCCACTTGGAGAAGAATCAACGGAGAATTCCTTTAATTTTTATTCGGCCTGTTCTGTAGTTTCAAGTACAGGATTCAGTGTACTTTTTGACTGTCCGATTCCGTACCCTAAAAACTAAGATCATTGCAATGGAAAACCGATTTTAGCAGTATTCCTTTCGTCGAGACGAACCAAAAATGTCGACACATGTCACAGGTTTGGAATCGCACTGAAGGTGCGAGCATGGCATCACGCACTCCCTAGGCTTTGCCACCCCCTGCTTAAGGTCTACTGCAACTAATGATGTCGTCTGTTTGAGTGTAGCATCATTCAAACCGGAGCTGCGCCGCCTTTAACTCCGCAATTCTGTTTTCCGTCATGTTTGCCCCTCTGTTCGTAGAGAGAGAAAGACATAGTGAGGGTCGTGAATGTCCATGAAGTAATAACCGTTTGAGACTGAAACGCTCAGGGGCTTAAAGGTGCGCACAAGAAGAGGAATTTGAAGTTTAGATTTATAATCCAGTGGCCCCTGTCGAAGAAAACACGACCCTCACTATGTCTTTCTCTCTCCAGAAACAGAGGGTGAACATGGCGGAAAACAGAATTGCGGCGTTTAAGACGTGGAAGCTCCGGTTTGAATGATGCCACACTCAAACAAGGATATCATAAGTTGCAGTGGACCTTAACACTCTGAAACCTCACAAACTATTTTGGGCTTTACAAACAAAAGTAGCTTGTTATAACAAAGTATTTTGAGCATACATAAGCTTTCAAAGAAAATACTTCGTAATTATCGAACTTATTCTTCGTATAACAAACTAGATAGTTTGTCAGCGTGAAGCTTTCAAAAAATGAGTGCGTGAGATTTCTCAGCTCATTGGCTTCAGAAGAGATAGCTTCGCCAGCCAGCGCGGCGCACATTTAGGCGGACTTAGTGCTTATTCCATTAGAGTAATACTTCATGTTGTTACCATCTGCCGCCGAGCCACTGGTGTCGGTCCCATCGCGAACTGTTATGCCCTGAAGGGCGTAGTTTTTATGCCTTTGTTGTACCAGTGCGTGCAGCGTGACCATACGGCGCGGTTTGGAGTCTCCTCTCGCCCTCATCTGTATCTCACCGATGTATCCTGTCCTGATGTTGGCGTCTGGCCATTTCCTTTGCAGAACCCATTGAGCGGAATGGCAGGAAATGGTCGCGTCGGTCAGCCCCGCTGCGGTGGTGGCACCCGCAGCAGCGGCCCCAGTTGCCGCCGCGGACGCCGCCGCCGCCGACCGCCGCAGGTAAGATTCAACGTGACGGTAAAATACGTATTATATGGTATTTTAACGAAATGTATACACCATGTAGGTTTTAGGGCTTTAATACTTTCGGAAAAATTCAATCTTTCCGAACGGAATAAAAAGGTTATTAGCAGATAAAACATTTATGTACAAAGCTAAACGCAAAAAGAAAAAAATACGATTTCGCGAAATCCTGGTAGTCACGAAGTAGCATTTCACTTATGTTTTGGTTTTACCGAAAGATTTAAGGTTAGAAATGTTTAGAGCTGCTGTGTGCATCGTTTCAGTAACACTATGAGAACTATTTTATATGTTATGAAAAAAGAAGTAATCATCTCACTGAATCGCTCAATTCACTCATCGCTCACAATCTGAATCGTCTGATTGAATGTCAAACCCAGTTATGGCTCCAAATATAAGTTGATCTTTTACTCTATGCAGGCTTTCTGTATCTTCCGTCGGCATACAAATCGAAGTGGTCGCAAGTTCAATAAGCATGTCTTTTGATCTTATGCTGGGGGGCTCCGCCCCCCAGGCCCCCTTTAAGATATGTGGTCAGAGGGCTCGCAGGTCAACTGCATGTTTTGCGAAACGCGGGTAAAAAATTTGGATCCAAATGTGCTCTAACGGGATTGGATTCTGGATCTGGGTTCAAAATGGACGTGATTTCGTTTTCAGGACCCTCGAAAACATACGAAATAATATAACACTCGGAATAAAACATTTTGTCTAAATATACCTTAACTGTCATGTACTTCTGCCGTGGGTAGTCGTGATGCGCTGCTGACGCCGCGTTCCGGTGGGACGGCGGCGTATTCCCGGACGGCGTGTCGTGGTCAGCAGTCTCCCAGATGAATGGGCGGCGTGCGTACTACGATGCGTCGCCAGGGGGCACACGCGCAGCTGCGTGTTGGTTGCTCGCTATCGGTGGTTCACTATCACTGGTCACTATTCACTGTCACTATGCACTTGGTGGTTCACTTCACTGTAGCTACGCGATCGGGTCGATCGCGGCTAAGTCCGACTACGGTCACGCGCAGAGTCCAAGCTCTGTAGGGTCCGTGAGGATAAGTCCGAAATGACGTAGACACTTGACACGTTCAGGTAGAATGCTAAGTCTCGGGAGTCCCGTCGTGCGGAGGGAGATGCGCAGCGTGTAGATGTTGTAACGGAACTCTGCTGCGGCCACGAATGACCGCGGTTTAAGTAGCTACCGCCGGACGGCGTGCTTGGGTCCAAAGTGTATGGTACGCGCCAGGACCTACCCCACTCCGGGGTGGCGTCCGGCACTGGAGGCCGTCAGATCGTGACGCATCCGGTCAACGCCACCTGGGCGTGCCGACGTGTGCAGAAGTGGGTCAGTCGACAGTGTCGTGCCCGCCAATGCAGCGCCTAATCTGTAGGCCGCCCAATTTACTCCGGGCAGTGCCTATATAAGGGTGTGCGCCTACTAGGTTAGGCCACCCCTTCTAGCTAGGCTATTGATGTATGTGTGGGTGTCGCTATGACGCCCTGTTGTAGGGGGTCATTCATCGGGTACCGATGACATGCCCCTCGTTTTCCTTTTTTTTTTTTTTTTTTTTTTGTCTGTGTATATTATGTTGTCTGTCTGGTGTTGTCTGTGCGCATCTTTCCTCCACCCTTCCGAACCCCTTCAACCCGATTCTGGTATATTTCACAATTTTCATATACAGCACATGATTTATATGAGGCTTACATACTATTTTTGTTGTTTACATTGCAAAAGATATTCAAAAGATTTTCAAAGTATTTAACAGTTATATATTGAACATTTAAAATATTCTAAGCATTGACATTTATTTAATCATTCCTTTATTACATTTTTAATCATGATCTCACCCTAGCGTACGTGATTCGCCGTCAAGACCTTTCTGTTCGCCATTGTGCAAATTCTATACCAGGTCGGCACACCCTGTTGTAGGCCACCCTTCAGTCACGCACGTGTGAACGGCTGAGTCGTGCTGGGCGCTTGAGCCCCTAACACTCTACAATTATTGGGTATTGTATGCCTTACTCTACCCTAAATATTTTACAGTGGTTCATTTAATATATTTTATTTTATTTATTATTGCATTAACTCTATTTATTACATCTTATCCTTCACTCCACACACCGGTTGGATAATAGATTGGTACACCATAACTGTTTATTAATAATTGTATTAAATAATATTTTAACAATAATACACGATGATCCAGTTTATAATTACAGAACAATGCCTACTTCTCTCCTATGGAGATGTGGTCTTTGAGATGTAATTTATACCATTCCAACATGTATACAAATTTTGTGAATTGACTCTTACATAGCACCAATGCTATTCACACCATAAACTCAAATAATTACTACACCCTTTACATCACATGATTATACACTCTCCTATCGCATTCTACTCGATACTCGGAATGCCCTTTTGAATTTAATATACATGAATTACTTCTACCATTTAACAAATTAAAATTGAACAATCTTTATTTTTATAATATTATTATCATAATGATTACAATTACTCTCCTCCATTTACTTCTTTCTAGTCCTTCACACCTGTTGTATACCACTCCTTTTTCTTGATGCCTTGATGCCTGATGCCGCTGCGCCGTCGTTTTCGCTGCGCTCTGCCCGACGTGTGTGCGACGCCTGCCTTGGCCCCGCTTTGCCTTGCGGGAAGTTTGCCATTTTGCAGTGTCGTCCTGATGCAAGGATCTCGTTACGCCGTATGTCGGGAAGCGTCCCCCCAACTGTGGCCGTCGAGTCAACACGTCGGTGTCGTCCGCGGGGCCGGTCCCTGTCCGGCCGTCCACCCCGTACTTGCACAGAAGCACGCTACTTGACCTTGCGCTGTCAGCTTCTGCTCAAAAGAAAAATATTTAGTGACATGTTTGTAATCTTCGTACTTCGCCTCCGTGCCGTTACGCCCCCTCACGTGCGCGAGGATTGCACCCGAATCCTTTTGTTGGAGGTGCCCTCGCGCACTGAAGTGGCAAAGGCTACGTTACACTTGGAGGCCTGTTTATCTCGTCGTCCTCATGGGCTGTTTTCCGCCCGGATTGTCAGGTTTGTTTTAAGGTTAGAAATCGTTTGTGTCTTCTTTTTTCTTCCTTTTTTGGCGAGCGATAGCGAGCTTTTGCCGTGTTCGGGCGCGCCGAAAAGTGACTGGTCGTGCGTCTGTATGTATGTACACGCTCACGTTTCTCAGCAACTACATAACTAATCGTTCCCATATTTTGCATCTCACATCTCCTAAGACCTGCGCAGAACGAGTTTGTTTCAAAGTAATAATAAGTATCGTTTGAAATATTGAAAACATCTTTTTGAATTAGGTTATTAGCGCTGTTCGGTTGGTAGCAGTGCTACCAATTTTTCATACCTGTGGCCGCGTCTCAAATACGGGACCTCGGGACTTTCGCTAATAAAACAAAATAAAGAGCAGGATGGTTAAAAGATGGGTTCTGTGATATTTTTTTAACAATTTAGAATGATTGAAACACCTCCGGAGTGTCAACACAGTGAAATACGGAAAATGCAAGTAGAAATGATTACGCGATTCGCCCCTCTCCCCCCTCCCCGGCAGAGGGGAATCTTCCTTCCGGTGTCATAGTGGTCAGTGCAAGAAGAATGTTTGTTTGCTTTTCAAACTTTGTGAGTCAACTTGCTTCTTTTTCTCAGAGGATATCTTTCTTAGTTGTTTACTTATTAAACGAAATTAGGGAAATACATACATATATTCTATTGAAACCAGACATTAATTCTGGCAAAATAGTCTTGGTTGATTCTTGGCATTGACTCTGGAAATACATTCTATTGCAATGCTGTAAGCCTACATCAGTACTAACCTTAAGTTATAAGATAAACATAGAGTGAGTGAGTGTAGCGCATACTGGGTTTGACATTGACATCAGATTCAATGAGACGATTTAGGTTGAGCGATGAGTGACTGGGTCATTTGATTTAATGAGACGATTCCTTCAACTATCATACATTGTCTGCAACAAATGGTACTTAGTGTTGGTCTTGGTTTAAGCTGGCTCTCTTTGCAATTCACTCAGAATATGAGTTCAATATTTATGTTAAACTGTCTATACTTCAAAGATAAAATATCACATCAAGACTTATTACGAATAAGATCAACTTATGTTCAGCAACAAGTGGTCTTAGCATTGGATTTTATGAGGCGATTCATTGGATTTCATTTCATTTCAAACAGCCTGCCTGCAACTGTGTCTCTTTATATTAACTATGATAAAATAGTCCTATCAATATTATCAAATCAACTAGTTTAAAATGAAAGGGAGATAAGAGGCTTCTCAGGTCTTACTAACAAAGGTAGGTGTACGCCAGACAGTGTCTTGTCGTAACAGGCTTCGCGATGCTCCGCCAGTTCCGACAATCCACGCCTGGCGTTTACACCTACCTTGGCCTGCGGCGCTTCCTGCTTGCCTTCGGCAAGCTGTCTCAGATGATGCATTAAGGGTTACGTTTCTACTTTGGGTGCCATTTGAAAGATCGGCGATAGTTCACCGCCAGGTGGCTTTTCTTGTCTGGAACCGCTTTACCCCATGAAGGTGGGCTGCTAGACCCCCCTTCCGACCATTCGTTGAAAAGGTCTTGCCGAGCCCAACCGAAAAATGAAATAAAAATTTTTAGTCGGTCGACCCCCTTTTTTTCAAGATCCTGCTTGGCTACCCCATGAAGGCGGGCCGCTGGACCCCCCTTCCGACCATTCGTTGAAAAGGTCTTGCCGAGCCCAACCGAAAAATGAAATAAAAATTTTTAGTCGGTCGACCCCCTTTTTTCAAGATCCTGCTCGGCTACCCCATGAAGGCGGGCTCCCAGACCCCCTTTCCGACCCCTCGTTGAAAAGGTCTTGCCGAGCCCAACCGAAAAATGAAATAAAAATTTTTAGTCGGTCGACCCCCTTTTTTCAAGATCCTGCTCGGCCAACCCATGAAGGCGGGCTCCCAGACCCCCTTTCCGACCCCTCGTTGAAAAGGTCTTGCCGAGCCCTACCCAAAAATGAAATAAAATTTTTCAGTCGGTCGACCCCCCTTTTTCAAGATCCTGTTCGGCCAACGCATGAAGGCGGGTTTCTGGACTTACTCCCGTTGTCTCGGGACTAGCTTGATTCAATTTTTCTCGTCGCTCTGATTTCAAAAATACCGCTATATATGCCGTGGGAGTGCCTCTTATGTCGGAGATCCTCTTTGAGCCCATGTAAGCCAAGATGCACCTGCGGCAGGCCTTGGGCGATTTTGACGTGAGTCAAACTTGGGTCTGCGGTAAAAATTCTAACTCCAGTTTTGGCATCAGCGCCCCCGAAAACATAGGAAACGGTATGAAACTCGATATGGTTTGTTTCGTTTTCAAAAAATGTGGCCTTTTTTCTGCCGTTTTTTTAGTGTTTTTTGGTTGGTACGACTGAACGGATTGAGCTGGAAAGCTCAAATTTGGCGTGTGGCGAGCCAAGAACATGTATGACGACCCCACAAAATTTCAGCCCGATCGGCCGAGCCGTTTGGGAGGAGTAGTGCGGACAGACAGACAGACAGACACACACACAGACAGACAGACAGACAAAGTTTTTTGACCCCACTGGAGTAAGTGGCTTCGCTATCGCTCAGCCAATAACATCCAATAACATTGCGTATTCTTAAGTTTAATAAAGAAAAGATATCGAATGGTAACTCAAGCATTTGTGTTACTCGACTGAGTTACCCTTAGGGTTGGTGACACCAAATACGAGCAACATTTAGAAATCGAGCTTTACATTAGTGCCTGTAGTTTCCAGATACCATTCACTAAAGTGACATTCATTTTGGCTCCAGACCCATATTTTCAACTAGAGTTAGTTAATTTGGGACCACAAATTTTATAGTCAAGTTTTATGTTGTTTCCTGCAGATTTTAATGCGCTGATCATAAAAATGAATTCTAATTCTATCCCGAACCTATACTTCACCCAAATTGGCCAATTTGGGACCAAAATATCATAGTCGTGTTTAACATTGTTCCCTGTAGTTTTTGTTGTGCTGATCACCAAAATGACTTCCAATTTCACCCAACACCCATACTTCACCCAATATGAGCCAATTTGGGACCAAAATTTCATAGTCGAGTCTTACATTGTTTTTGTAGTTTTCGGTATGCTGATCACGAAAATGACTACCAATATCATCTGAGACCTATACTTTATCCATTATTGGCCAATTTGGGACCAAAATTTCATAGTCGAGTTTTACATTGTTTCCTGTAGTTTTTGGTACGCTGATCACGAAAATGACTACCAATATTACCTGAGACCTATTCTTTATCCATTATTGGCCAATTTGGGACCAAAATTTCATAGTCAAGTTTTACGTTGTTTCCATGAGTTTTTGGTGTGCTGATCATGAAAATAACTTTAAATTTCACCCCAGACCTTTACTTTCACCCAATATTGGCCAATTTGGGACCAAAATTTCATAGTCGAGTTTTACTTTTAACTGCATGTCGTCCCCATGGGCCCCCGGGTGTAGGCGCCGTCGTCACGGCCGGAACAGCGCACATAGCTGCTTTGCGGGGCGCCTATGGAGGCAGGTCTGATGTCGATGGTGAGCCGCGGCTAGTTGGCAAGGTGCGAGTGCGTTTGCAAACTTTGTCGGGAAGAAACCGACAGGAATAGTGATGACAGTGATGACAGCGCGGCCGGCCAGCGCCTGCTCGCGGCCAGGGTAGGCAAGCCCGCTACACTGATGTGTACTTTAGTGTGGCAGTTGCCTCCCGCCGAGGCGCTCTCACTATTTTATCCCGAGTGAACGACCAAATAACTTCCCCAAACACGCCGGAGGAAGGGGGGGGGGCGCTTACCCGCACGCACACTACACTGAGAATTTTTTTAGTCCTGGGCAGTAAACTTTTAGTCCCCAGACCGAAAGTTTTTGACGCACTAAACAGTTTGCTCTAGGGACAAAAGTTTTATTGCCTGGCTTCACACATTTGTTGCCTCCCCCAGAGTTTTTAATCGCGGGAACTAAATGTTTTGTGCAGGGAACAAAATAGGACGCATTAAAGAACCGTCCTGTGCCAGGACAGAAATTTTTTTCTCAGTGTACTCATGAACAAATGAGACAAACTATCAAGGCAAATCCACAATCTGATCGAGAACGAAACAAGCGTTGCACAGTCTAGGAACAATCCAAAATCAATTACAATGCTTGTACAGAATATTTCTGAGTGTCCAAGTGCTTTCATAAGAATGTGCTGAGTCGCATCGCTCGCCCACTACGCGCCCAAACTAAACGGCGCGTACCCCTAGTTTATGTCTGTCCTGGTCTACTTTGCTCCGAACTCGTCTCTGAGCGGCGCCACATGGAAAATTCCCTAAAAATTTAATCTCCTTTTTCGTCCAAAATTGGAATTTTTCGGTGTGACAGCGCTAAGAATCTACCGATTTGTCTAGAATTTTCGGGTGCTCTTCGCTAGGTTACCTCTGGTTTCCTTTTATTTATTATTTTTTTTTTTTTTTTTTTTTTTTTTTGGTTTCTCAGTCTTCACCCCCAGTTTCAGGGTGTGTCGTTGCACGTTGGCACAGTGTTGTAGCATAATTTTAAGTCTTGAACATGATATCTCCATGGGATTGTTTCCGTGCCTTGATAAGCACCACCTGTTTTGAATTAATTCACAAATTCGAAGGGTCCCTTGTATTTTGGGGCTAGGTTAGCGCAAAGCGGGCACTTAGATCCGATTTTGGCCTGTCTCTTACATATACCATTTGTCCTACTGCCAATTTACATCTTTGCGCCCTTCATTTCTTCGTTCCAAAAAATTTTTCATACTTTGTATGTATGGCTTGCGCGCTGCTTCGACTGCCTTTTCAATTCGCTCTTTGCGCAATTGGTAGAATTTTTCGATGGTAATTCTTCGGCTTGAGTTAAATTCAGTCCTTGCCTATGGGTGCAAATTTTTTACCAAAAATTAATTCAGATGGTGCAATCCTGTTGTGGAGCACGTCCTGTTTCTTAAATACCTGCATATCGTGGGGATGTACTCGTCCCAGCTTGAATGGTTTTTCTCATCTGCAGGAATATTCTTAGTAAAACTTTCATTTCCTGCACTGACCTTTCGCAGGAATTTGCTCTGAGTGTATCCTGGTGTTGGCATGTGCTCCGCGCCAATTGATGCACAGAATTTACCAAATGTTGTCCCGACAAAAATTTTGTCATTGTCTGTTATAATCCTTTTTGGGGGGTCAGCACCGATAAGGTATTGTGTTTCCAAAATTTTTATTGCCTTTGCTGTAGTGTTTTCATTAGTTGCGTACAAATGTACGTAGTTGGAGAAAATATCCTGTATTATGAGTATAAATCGATTTTTCCGTGGACTCGCCGAAGGGGTCCGACAAAATCCATGCTGATCTCTTCAAAGGGGGCGTTAGGCTTGCGCGAGTTCAATTTTCCTTGTGCCTTTTCGGTGTAGTTTCGCTTCACTCGTGCACAAACCTGGCACTGTTTCACGTGCTCCTGTGCGTCCCTGTTCATTCGGGCCAATACACAATTTCCCTCAGATTTCTGATGGTCTCAGCCTTTCCTGGATGCGCCTGCGCGTCATGGGCCAGCGTCAGCATTTCAGGCCTGAGGGCGCTCGCTACCCACGGGGCGGCCACTACGTGACCCATGGTGTCGTGAAATTTGTAGCAAAGCGCTCCCTGTTCAATCCCGTAATCTGCATGTCTTTTCCATTTGTGCCCTTGTTCTTCTTGTATTTTCAGGCATTTTTCCATGTTTCTATAAAATTTTTAATCTGCATACATTTTTCGTCATCTCCCTGTGTCCTGAGAATCCTCTCCAACAGGGTGTCCTCTTGTTGAGTTCTCACTTTATACACTTCCAAAAATTCAGTTGCCGGCATGTCGTCGACGTCGTTTCCAGGGTAGCGTGACAAGTAATCACATATGAGGTTGTCCTTTCCTTTGCTGTGAATTATAGTCAGATTATAACAGCTTAAAATCGCTAACAGCCGATTTATCTTTGTGTTTGATGACGTGAATTCTGAGTATTTTGTGAGTGCCAAATGGTCGGTTATTACTAGGATCTCCTTGTTATGAAAGAATCTTGGGTGTTTTTCCAGGCAATATGCTACTGCCATAGCTTCCAAAATGGCGACGCCTAGCGTCTGCTCGCTTTTTACGAGCCTTTTGGAGCCATAACCTACAGTAACAATTTTTCCTGAATCCTTCCGCTGTGCCATTATATGATATCCTAGGGCCACTCTACTCGCGTCAGATGCAATTATTATTCTGTCATCCGGCCGGTGGTCTGCCAAATACGGTGGACTTGTCATTATTTCCTTCATTCTGCGGAAAGCCTTTTCTGCTTCTTCGTCCATGAGAGGGCGCTTGTATTTGAACTCGGGTTTGAGTAGTCGGACAATGGCTGCTGTTTCCATGTCGAAATTCTTAACGTGCAACTTTCCAACAAGCAACAATCCATAAAATGATCTTAACTTGCTTTGAGAGTTTTAGGCATTTCTAAATTTCTGATTGCTTTTATCAGGTCTTCTAGATAGCCTGTAACCCTTCTCACTGAACTTCAAAACCTAGTGCTGTGAAGTGACTCAGAGCGAAACACGTTTTCTGTGCGACAAGGTCACTCCGTATTTTTCCAATCTGCTGAAAACCTCCTTCACTATTTCATAGTGTTCGTCGTAGTCCTTGCGTTTTGATACTATAAATAAGTCATCTGCGTGCGAAATGACCTTGCCTTCCGCCTGGAGGTCACCTAGGATCACATCTAGCGCCCTCGCGAGCGCGGCGGAGCTCACACTGAGTCCCTGCGGGCAACGTTTGTATGAATATTGTTGTCTCAAGTTATCAGTCGCCACGCAGAAAGCGGTCAGGTATCGGCTCCGTGCCGTCAGCTTCACCTGGTGGCAGGCGTCCTTCAAATCGCAAAGGGTGACTAGTCGTGCCTGTGCCAAGGTCTCCTTGACCGCTTGAAAATTTGCGACAGGAAAACGGGTCAGCGTGTAGCACCTGTGACAATTTGCTGAAGTCAGTGACAAACCTAAAACTTCCTGGGGTTTTCTTCGGTACGACGAAGGCCCGCGCTGAGAAAGGAGATTTTGTTTTTCCGATAATATCGGCTTTCTCCAATTTGTTTACATAATCCTCCAGCGCTCGTTGCTTGTCTGGAGACAGCCGTATAGGTTTTGTAACAATGGGCTTGATTTCTTCGGGTCTCATGATGTCATATTCAAAATCTTTGATTGCTTGTATTTTTCCTTCTGTTTGGAAAATACTTTTGTATTCCTTCAACAAACCGGAAAATCTTTGCTTGTTTTCTTTGCTGATCCCGGTTCCAAACTGTGCCCCACTCTCTTCGTCTGGCTCGAGTTCGGCCTTGCATTTGTAGGTTGGTATTACTTGGTGGTACGGGGTGACGCGCCCCAGAACCTCGTTTGGGCGCAACAGCTGCTCGGATGACCTTTCATTGGTCATCCAGATGGTTCTTTGCCCCGCGTGCACCGCTTGCACTGTTATCTCTATTTTTCGCGAAGACCACTTTAGGTGATGGTGTAAATACACCGTCCTCTGCGAATTGCGGGCTAAACGGCACGGGGGTTGGCACCCATGGTTCTAATTTCACAAAACCATGAGTACGGATGCTTGTGAATTTTTCTCTTCTCCCGTGACTCTCTGGCCTATCTCGGTCTGCCGCTGTGGCCCTTGCCTTGACCTGGTGCCCTTTTTCCTTCTCAGCTTCGCGCTGTGGAGTCACGCTGTTCTGCTGACGCGGGCGGGAGGGCCTGGCCTGCCCGGTCCGTGTCAACCTGCCGCTGCTACCTTGGGCTGGTCGGGTGGCGCCACATTCGGTATTTTGACCGAGATTTTGCCTTTGTCTGTAGGGATCACTATGATTCCCTCATTGAACTGGATATTAATTCCATATTCGTTCATAAATTTGAGTCCCAGCAACAGTGGTCCGTCGAGGTTGTCGACGCACACGCATTCTGTTTCAAATTCAGCGCCGAAAAACGAAAGTTTTATCATCTTCGTCCCTCTGGACCTCATGTTGACCCCGTCCTGCTGCTATGACTCCTGAAGTTCTTCGTCTGGTCACTACCTGGTCCCACCAGGTCGCTGTTGACTATTGGCCACCCTGCCCCCCGTGTCTAATGTAGACTCATAGGTGCCAGGAAGGCCATCGATGCTAACA
This sequence comes from Dactylorhiza incarnata, assembly GCA_033032865.1. NCBI lineage: Eukaryota > Viridiplantae > Streptophyta > Magnoliopsida > Asparagales > Orchidaceae > Dactylorhiza > Dactylorhiza incarnata. The sequence goes on along the minus strand of JAWHQI010002978.1, from coordinate 5,312 downwards.
GCCACATTCAAAATTGGGGACGTCTTTGCGCATGTCAATCACGAGTGCTTGGTCCCCTCCCGTTTCGTCTTTCCTTTCTGCCTTCTTCGTCGCAGTATGTTCTGCTGACTCGGGCGAATTAGGGCGCGGCGACGCCGCGACCGGCACTGCGCCGCCGTGGTGGGGGTTCTCGCGCTGTTCGCTCTGCCTACAGGGTGTTTCGGCTACGCCGTTCCGCGTTGTTTTGGGTCTCGCGCTGTTCCCACTGCCTACAGGGTGTTCGGCTCCGCCGTTCCGCGTCGTTTGGGTCTCTGCCTCTGACGACTTTTGCGTGGTCACGGCGCGCATTCTTCGCACCTCTGTATGATCAATCTGGGTTACCACTGCTGGACTGTAATTACAAATGTACACTGTTATTGCACTGCCGCTGAAAATCTGCACGATCATTTCCTTGACCTCTGGCCAATTTAGCCCATCTAACCCACAACTTATTTTGTATGGGATGGCTATTTCTTTGATGCCTTTATTTTGGCATAATTCCTTCAATTTTTGAAGTGCCATTTTTACATTTTCGATTTTTGGTTTATCGAAGTACCTTTCTTTCGTCAGCAAGGCGACAATAAATCTCTGGCCTCTCCTCAATGTCGCGACCTCGCCAACTTTTGCATTTTGGCTTTTCATCTCCTTTACTCCTCCAAATTTCTCCTTAAATTCCACCGCAATGCCCTTTGACATTGCCAGGCACCGGCTGACGCAATGTGCCAAAGATACGTTTCTAGGAGTGTCGAAGATGTTCCTTATCTGAAAATGCAAGTTCCTATTTGTCGGGGGGGGCAGGTTGGGTCCGCGACCCCCCTACCTTTAGTTTTTTGAATAAGTATTCCACTGTGCTGTTGAGGCCCATGCTGTCCATTGCTTGTTCGCTGTCCTTGGTATCCGTTGTTTTGATAGTTTCCACCTGGCTGGCGTCCGCGCGTGTCATTCCATCGGTTGTTGTTGTTCCAGCCACGTCCGCGGCCTCGGTTCGAGTTCCAACTCTCGTTCCGGCCTCCGTGTCCGGTGTTTGGATTCCACTGCTCGTGGTTCGATCTGTTGTTGTTATTGTTCCACGCTGCTCTCCCGCCTCCGTGCCCTTGATGAGGCGGGGCGTGCGCCTGCCAGGGTTGCTGCTGCTGCTGGTGGTTCGGACCGCCTTGCTCCCATTGTTGTTGGTTTTGGTACGGCTGAACCCATGGTTGGTGGTTTGGCTCGGCGCGGGCCCATGGCTGCTGGGTGGGCACCGCCTGTGGCAGACTGCTGCAGGACCTTGAGCATGCGGCCATGGTTGTTGCACGGGCGCTGGCTGCCCCAAGGTTGCTGCGCGGGCGGCGCCTGTGGCCACGCCGCTTGAGGTGACGCTGCCTGCCCTTGGACGTGCCGCTGCGCGCCGTGGTCTACCCAATTTTGCCTTCTTCTACAGTCGCGCGTGTCGTGGTTGGTTCTTTTGCATATTTTGCAAGGGGGAAACTTTTCCTTCTCAGTTTTATTTTCTTCTATCTTTGCCAGTAACACTCTCATTTCTTCTAACTCTTGCTTGTAGCTGCTCGCGCACTCTTCTTTAATTTTCTTGACGAGTTCTTCGTTCTCCGTCTTGCTCTTCCCGCGCTCTTCTTCTTCTTTAATCCTGCGTTGACCTGCCTGGATGTCCTCGAGCAGCTGCCTCATCTTCTTCATTTCGTCGCTCTCCGCCGCCTTCGCGCTGGGCGCTCCGCCCGTACACTCGGCTGCGTCGCGCGCGTTCTCGCTGACCTCAGCTTTTCTGATGCTCACGGCCTCGAACGCTCTCCCCGCCTCTGCGAACTGCATCGATACCTGGGAGGCTAGGTCTTCCATTCCCCTCTTCTTCCTAATGTTTTCCCACGTCGCCACAATTTTTTTCTTGAAGTTTTCTTGATCCATGTCGAAGTAGGTGTTGTACTTCTCGTATGCTTCTTGTCCCAGGCCCGCTGCTAAGTAGGCGTTCCTTTCCGACGCCTTAGTGATGCCTGCTTTGTCCATCAAGTGCTCTTTCTGCACGATATAGAAGCCTAATCGGTCCTCGCCTGCATTCCATTTCCACGCCTTCATTACTGCCATTGCGTTCTCGTCGATCGGTTCGTTGGGGAAAGTCGTCTCCAGGTGCGCCAGTAGGTCTTGCACGGTCGCACCTGGGTTCTTTTCTTTGAATGACCTTGCAGCGATCAAAGCGCTCTTCTTCAATTTTGACATAAGGTACGTCGTTTGCAGCGCCGTGTCGGAGTCCACGTCAGGTAACACTCTTTTCATGATGCCCACAAACCTCTCTATGTCTTCTCCCTCTCCGCCGCCGAAGGTTTCATTTTGAAACAAAGATAGCGCCCGGCCGCTCCTCGCAGTCCACTGCGCTCTCTCTTCTCTCTTGGGTGGCGGTGGTGGGCTCCCTTTCTCTCTCTCTCTCTCTCCATCTTTTCCCGTTCTTGCAGTTCTCTCGCCGTCTCCTCTTGAATTCTCCGCATTTCTCTTGCTTTTTCCATCAGCTCATCCTGTTGCATGGACAACCTTTTGAGTTCCTCATAATTTATCATTCCGTCGACCTGTGGAAATTTCGGGAAACTGTCCGCTTTTCCTTCGTTGAGCGCCGACGTTAATTGCTGTTGCCTCTCTATAAGTTGCTGCATTTCGCTCCCACGCGCCTTGCTCTCGGGGAATTCGGGGAAAACGTCGTCGTCGAACGTGACCTTGAACGAGCTGCCGTCCCTCCAGTCCTCGGGCGGGTCTTCGGTGTCCAGGGCGTCTTTGTACGAGCTCGTTGACTGCTTCGCCGCCTCAGTTGAGATTTTTCCTACTGCTTATTCTGGGGGGTTTTGGGGGCTGATTCTTATCGCCATTCATGACGATTTTACTTCCACCCCTCAGTGCTCTCGTCTGTCCTAACGACACTATCAGGTCATTGAGGACCGTGCCTATGTTTCCATCGAACTGTTTCCCTGCTTTGTCATACTCCACTTGTATATTATCCAAAATCTTTTGCAGCGACTTTTTGCTGAGTACCAGGTCTCCCTCGTTGACTTCTGTGTCAGCGTTAAACAAGAACACAGTCTGCTCAACTCCTGGTATTTGCCTCTTGATCTCTTGAGAAATTAAATCTTGTGCCTTATTAAAGTCTTGAGTGATTTTGTTCCTTTCGATGTGCTCTTCAATTATATTGAACTGTGTTATCACAGCCGGGGCGCTCACTTGCGTCACCGATGTCGCTTTTCGTACAATAATTTTCAAATCTATGCCCAGCCTGTTTTGTCCTTTCAGGATCTGGTCAATAATCGGCTTCAAAATTGTATTTTCTAAAAATTCCTTATTCCCTGGTGCCATGTCTGCGGTCGATCGGGCTTATCACTACAATTGGTTTTACTCACTCTTGTTGGATTATGGTAAACCGGCCCGATGCACCATGTCATGTACTTCTGCCGTGGGTAGTCGTGATGCGCTGCTGACGCCGCGTTCCGGTGGGACGGCGGCGTATTCCCGGACGGCGTGTCGTGGTCAGCAGTCTCCCAGATGAATGGGCGGCGTGCGTACTACGAAGCGTCGCTCGGGGGCACACACGCAGCTGTGTGTTGGTTGCTCGCTATCGGTGGTTCACTATCACTGGTCACTATTCACTGTCACTATGCACTCGGTGGTTCACTTCACTGTTAGGTACGCGATCGGGTCGATCGCGGCTAAGTCCGACTACGGTCACGCGCAGAGTCCAAGCTCTGTAGGGTCCGTGAGGATAAGTCCGAAATGACGTAGACACTTGACACGTTCAGGTAGAATGCTAAGTCTCGGGAGTCCCGTCGTGCGGAGGGAGATGCGCAGCGTGTAGATGTTGTAACGGAACTCTGCTGCGGCCACGAATGACCGCGGTTTAAGTAGCTACCGCCGGACGGCGTGCTTGGGTCCAAAGTGTATGGTCCGCGCCGGACCTACCCCACTCCGGGGTGGCGTCCGGCATGGAGGCCGTCAGATCGTGACGCATCCGGTCAACGCCACCTGGGCGTGCCGACGTGTGCAGAAGTGGGTCAGTCGACAGTGTCGTGCCCGCCAATGCAGCGCCTAATCTGTAGGCCGCCCAATTTACTCCGGGCAGTGCCATATAAGGGTGTGCGCCTACTAGGTTAGGCCACCCCTTCTACTAGGCTATTGATGTATGTGTGGGTGTCTCTATGACGCCCTGTTGTAGGGGGTCATTCATCGGGTACCGATGACAGCAGCGTTGCGTATGTTCCCGACGAACAGATTTTTGAAGAGGAAATCGGAAGGTTAGGTTCGTTTTGTTGTCCAAAACACATGAACATTCGAATCAAAGTTTACTGTTGTCTTTTTAATTTTCTTTTAGGTTTCCGGCTGTTGCCGGCAGGGTGACATTATCGCAATGAGAACCCAAATGAAGAAAGCCAGGCTCGAGAATTTTCCTTCTCCACCTGTCGGCTTCTTCTCGATTGTTGGTGAAAAATAGACAAATACTTTCTGTAGTTCTTCAACAGTCTCAATATTTGTTTTTAATATTAATGTTCATCATCTCTGTTTATTATTTATTGTCTTTTCACAGTGTCTTAAGTGCTTTCATTATTTTTCTTAATTAAACACTGACATTACTATGTGACACTTCGTTCTTTATGTATAGAATATTTTAATGAATATTTTACAACAATACAACTATGACTCCCAACTTTTAAAGAGCAACACCCTGGGAAAAAAGTAGGTGCAAGGTGGGACTTAAGTGGATTAGACGTCAGAATAAATCGAGTATGAACTGTGGATCATTATCCACGAAGACAACATAATGTAATTAAAACCTTACCCAAACGTACAATTAACTATCTAAACAATGTTTAACGGAAGTGATCTAACACAAATACTATTTCTCATTTTTTATTTTTGCAAAACAAAATGATAAAAATTGCAAAACTTACAAAAAGCCTCTGGGAAAATGTATAGCTTAGATTTAAAAATTATGTATCAGAGAACATTATGGGATAAGTTAAGAAAAATACAATAGGCTACAAATTAAAAACGATAACAAAAAAAAAATGGTGGCAAGATAGAATATGACAGAAAGTCTGCGATCACTCAGTTAAATTAAGCATGCGATTTCATATAAATATATGCATCAAATGAAATAAACTTGCGCTCCCGAGCAAAACTGACAGAATACAATATTTACAGGTAACAAATCAAGAGTCTGTAACTTCATACAGAAATAATATCCGGAACGTCGGAAGAACATATTAGCAAAGTGACTTTCCTTGCACATCACATGAGCAAGAACTAGTAAAACAAGGACATACAATACG